>VCRD01000838.1:84213-116666 GCA_006783055.1 Trinorchestia longiramus | reverse complement strand
CTGGTGTTGTGCGAGTACCTGTGACGTACTGCTGTCATGTGTGGTGAGTTGAGCTGGTGTTGTGCGAGTACCTGTGACGTACTGCTGTCATGTGTGGTGAGTTGAGCTGGTGTTGTGCGAATACCAGTGACGTACTGCTGTCAAAAGAATTAAAGTGATCTCATATGCAACAAAGTTCGTCGTACTCTGATTTTCCACGAGTTATTGGAAAATGTGTTTCCCCACTAACGTGTCGTTTCCTTCTTCTCGTCCAGGCAAATGTTTTTGCCATATTTTCCAGCAACCGCGCTACTAATTAAAAAAAAATTTTTATCGACAGTGATTGTCAATATAATTTTTCGTGGTCACCTAAATTAAGGACAGATTTATTTCAATATTCTTTTATCCAATCAGATTCGTGTTTAGTTCATCTTTTTCAGTGATACTGCATTTGAAAACTTTTCACGTCTGGGTGTAGCTGTTGCGAAACTAGGTTTTTGTCGATATTTTTCAATATATTGTGTCAATGTCCATTCTGCATATATAGTTTGATTAAATTTTTAATGGATTTCTTCTAACGAACATCGTTTGCATGTTTCGATTATGTGAGTCCTCGTATAATCAATCTGAAATATTCATGTTCCATTTATGAAACTTGTATTACAATTATTCCGTGGGATATTAAAAAAACTTTTGAAATCGTTAGATGCATCAACTAAGTTGGTTGTATAGATCGTTTGTGAAGTTGTTAACAATTTAAACACCCTCAACGTCAACGTGATTGCAAATTTATGACAATGAATTAGAGAAATATGCATAAGAAAAAGATGTCTGTGGTTTTGTTGGATTAATGTTAAAATATTAGTCCTGTCGTCATATGGACTTCATGCGTATAAGCGTAGGTTTAAAGTCTTTGGCTTTCAGTTGTGTCAGACTTTTTATTTAATCACTTCTCCTCTACTCACTTTTCCTTTGATTTGCCGAAGAGTTTATTTCAATCTTCAATTGTCGATATCTTTTGTTGTTCATCTCCCCAAAATTCCCACTATTCAAGAGGCAGAGGTTGGGGCTATAAACATGGCAAGGTTGATTTGGTAGGCAGCTTATCACTCGGTTGAAGAATATGCGCGATAAAAATCATCCATTACACTCACCCAAATATTGATAGATGTTTAAAATGTCTTGATATATGTAGCGTAACTCTTTTTATGAACTCTTGTTCATATAAACTTTTGTATTATGAGCAAGAATTAATTGTTTCATGATTTTGTAAACAAAATTATAACGATTTATTTTCCATTTGCTTCAAGGTTTATACACCCTGTAATGTATATACAACACTAACTGTACCAGTGTTATGGCAAGTATGGTAAATCAATCAAGTTCTTAAGGATAGTTGTCGACAAGGTATCCATAAACACATTGCCAAGCAAACATTTATGAAGTAAACCTGTGCAGGTGTACCAGCGTACGACTATAACCGAACAGCGCCTTCAATACGCTGCAATTGCGACTGTCGACCTACCCAGCACCAACATCAGCGTGTGTGCACAAGCTGCAGCTGCAAAAGGTGAGAAGTTTGAATAATTAAAGGAAGAATAACGCCTAACGAGCTCTATGTTAATGTCGAAGTTAAATCATGCTTATCATTATTTTTAATAGCTGACCGGATTCAATTGTGGCTGTGTCAACTCTCAATATTGCTGCATTCAAAATTTCTAAGTTATTTTTTGTTTTTAAGGAAGATGAGGCTGGTTTTCTTATCGAAAGTAGTACAGCTATTCCCTGATACAAATTAGTTATCTATGCAGAATAATAACTGATAAATGGAGGATAATCGTTTATGTCATAAAATATTCTCAACGGTTTATTACAGTTCGTACGTATATAATTCGACTTGGTATGATATTATTTTGCAGCTTTGCTACTTCTCTTGCTAAAATAGGGTTAGCGTTTTTTATGCTGGCCTGACTATATGGAGTTCTAAGGAGATATATGTGAGTGTATACCTAAATGTAACAAGCAAACTCGGGTGCGATTTATACGACAAATATGTATTTATACTGCTTACATATATAGGGTTGGTTCTATTATAGTTATTGTTCTTTCCTTGTCATGACTTCGAATGTTTGAGCGTTGAAGTTTTTGAGCGTTAGAGGTTTCGCGTCAGTCTGTGGAGACGCGTTATAATTTTTGCGGACACAAGACCAGCGCTCGTTGTGGTGGTGGGTACGTTTGGATATAATGGTTCTGAAGACAGAAGTCTGGCGCTTGTTTCAGTGTGAGCCAATGTGTGCGTGAGCATCTTACCCTCAGGAATGTAGCTAATTCCTCTGAGCCGTCTGCCGTATAACTTATACCCTCATACTGCTGTAGCTCTTTATGAAGTCTAGTGGTTCCACTCTGGAAGAATGTCAGCTACACCTGATAGATTACTAAATTTAGTGCTTGCTATTGATACAGACGTGTATCTACTCCTACCTTAGTGTAGTTACACTGACCTAATTTTGGACTAATAAACACGAATATACAGTAACATTACTAGATAGTTCCCGTAGAAATTCCACGGTTTAGATTTGAATAACTTCAAACACCGTTTGAAAGTGATCTAATTAAGGATCAATGAAATAAAATACACTTTTCAGTTTTACCTGTGTTACTATCGGAACCAGAATATTTTTCATGAATATGCACAGAACTTCCATTCAGTATCCTACCTACCGATAACATGGTTGTAAAGGAGAAGAAGGCTAATAATGGAAAAAATAATTTATTTTATAGTGACCCGACGCCTTAGGTATCCACAAAACAATACTTATAATGCGTTAGCTGGTGCAACGAAGCATAATTCTTTTTCTGGATAAAATAGAAAACTTTTTTGAGTTGACTGATGACCAGTTATGAGAATAGATTCCTTTGTTCAGCAAGAAAACAGCTCAGAGCATAGATGCAGAAGAGACACAAAATACTATCTAAAACAACCATTGCACTGAGAATTTGATGGTCACTCTATGGTTGTCTGTGAAGGGTGTTATTCATTATTCTGTTCTGTAACAAGATATAACGGTAGTAGAAATATCGTATTACCTCGAATGTAATTTTACGCATAGAAATTTGGAAAGAAGTAACCTAGACTAGTGAAAAGTGATAACCCAATCACTCCACGCACCTCCTCACACAGCTGACGTTACTGTTCAAAAATTGCGAAGCTTTAATGATGAGATTTTTCAATAGCGTACCTATTCTCCTTATTTCTCTTCTACTGGTCACACTTGTTTAATGACTTTGGGCTTTTTATACACAGTAGAATATTCTTAAATAAAGAAGAGACATTGAATACATTTGAGCACCCCTTTGCGACTGGTATTAACATTTTAAAAGATTGAACATGTGACAAAGATAGACGTAGGAGAAAGATCAAAAATAAACTGGGATCATATTTTGATTACATAAATGAGTTTTTTAATGCTTCCAAAACATTTTATGGTCAACCTTTCGAGCATATTTCCTCTACAACAACCAGATACTAAAACTTTGCTTGACTTGCAGGCTTGGACGCGTTTATATTTGACGGAAGTTGCACTGGCTACCAACTGCGCGCTGCTCCCTTCAAGTGCATGACTGATAGCATTGTTATCTTCGTACGGTCGGAGAAACTCGATAAAGAGTTTTGGATAATCAACTTGGGTGAGGCTCAACATCCATTTATTGTTGCGTGCTTTTAGTGTAAGTGATGTCAGGGATGCATACTTTCACATTCAAATGAACAAGCAAAGTTATGCAAACTTGGTGGAACGTATATGCACACACATCAGATGGTTAATCAGAAAATTACGAAACATTTACAATTGTTATTTACTGTACAATGTAAAGAAAATTCTTTAAACAATGGAGATGATCTCATGTCTTTAGTTCCATCTAACTCCGTTCACTTATGAAGATAATGCTTAATCCCTGGAACCTTTTTATATCGAATTATGAAGCGCTTTTTTTCAAAACATTTATTACTACAAGGTGTCCCATTAATATTTACCCACTTTTATAACCAGTTCCATAGAACAGAGTGTGCCCGAAAATATTCAAATTTACGCACAGCGTTTTTCAACTGCCTTATACACTGGTGCTGCTTGTTCGGTTTGTTTGTGTACATTATTTCAAACAAAATAGCGTCTCATGCACAACGTTGAAATATTGTTGCATAGAAAACTGCTGAAATTAGCTGTTGGAGTGCGTCAAATAAGTGTATTCAATGTATGGAAACGATCTACAAAAACTGATTCAACCTCTAGCATGCCTACGTCTGATCGAAACGTTCTATTCGTACTAAACGAGTTTTGCAAACGGTTATGAAGAAAATGAAGCCAAATCCTTGGTGAACCATGAAGAAAATCGTGAGACGGTTTGGGATTTCAATATCATCTATGCATACGTTAATTCAAAATGAAGTAAGGCTTACTGGATACAAAACACAATCAAATCTGTTACTTTAAACAACTTCCGTATATAAAATATATGACAGGGGCAAAATAATCTTGGCGGAGATCCAGGGCGTTTGTGACCATATCTTCATTAGGCCCGACGTGAAGATCTTCATCGTAGAAACAATTACCAACATTCAGAATGATAGAATCTACGCCCGTGCTACAGAGGGTATGCCTAAAGATAGTCATGCCCTTGTCCGCAGTATGAAATATGCTGGAGTGATGGTATGAGCTGCAGTCACTTCTGATGGATTAAAGTCTCTTTTGGTCTACATCGAGGTGGATGTCAAGGTGAACACGCAAGTCTACGGCAAAATTTGACACATAAAATGTTACTGCGAATTCCTGAAGGTATAGGATACGGTCACGTTTTCACTCAGGACTGTGCTCCATGCCACACATAAAATTTGACCCAGCAGTGGCGCAATGATAATTTCAGCCGGTTTTGGGGTAGAAACACGTGGTCCAATTTAAGTCCACACATCAACCCAATGGACTTTGCTATTTATTTTGTCTTAAAGAGGGATGTCTCAACCAAATCCTACTCAAGTGTCCCTGCCCTGAGAGACGCCCTTCTTGCTTTATGGTCTGCATTGGATGATGAAGTAGTACGGCGTTCATGCGACTCAGTTTCCAGTCGTTTGAAGCTTGTAATCAAGGCTAAAGGAAATTATTTTGAAATCTGATTGCTATGATGTGTTAGCAACATCCATTTAAACATGTGTGTCAAATTTCATTGCCTTATTTCAAGTTTATTTTAATAATGACATATATTAATTGACTGTTTGTGGGATACCAAGTAGATTCGGAGACTAAAAACCCATTTATTTTCAGTGTTTTTGTCAGCTTTGGAACTGAAAAGACATTGAAAGACGATATCAGTAATGAAAAAAAGGTGTACAAATTTCGGTTCTTACTGAGATTGGGAAACGCTTGACAAATGAGCTACAGCGTCATCACCACGGAGAAGGGTTCTACCATTTAAACTATATATCTGTTTTTTAACTTACCCATTTTTAAAAGTTCTTGTGACCACTTTTTTCCATTTGATAGAACTACGGGAACATTTCTCTTTCTCTTAGGAAACCGTATTGAAAATTCTTGCTTTTACCTTATTTGATTTGTTTTTATCTTTTTTGATAACCAATGTAAGAATTTAATTTGTTCCTGGGGTTCTGAGAGGAGCTCGTTTTATCGCGTTACAGCGGGAGAAAGAAGCTCTGCTCTGTTACTTTGAATCTTAAAATTTGGAAAACAGGCCAGCTGTATTGCAGAGCTGAGGTGATCGTTAGGCAGAGCTTCTAGGTCTCCAACGAGCAGTGAGCTGACTCTGATTCGATACTTTTCATTAGACTTGCTACTGCTGAATTATGTAGTGAGTAAACTTCCATAATAGGAAAATAAAATATAAAATCACCCCTTTGAGAATACACTTAGGATCTTTACGATTGACCCTCGTAAGGAAACGCTCTTATTTGCTCAATATTAGGTAGACACATGATCACGAAATCACCCTGAATGATACACAAGTAAAAATGTGCACATACTCGCGGACGTATATACAGAGTGTTCTAAAAATCACTATGAAATTCCACAAATTGTTGAAAATTACATCAGATACTGAGTTTATTGATATAGTATGGGTATGGGCTGGTGAAACGTGATTGAGCGCGAGCAGTAATAGCGAATGCAGCAAATTACGTGTTGGATATCTGTTGGAAGAAGCAGGCAATACCCAATCCGAATTTTTTGTCGGTTTACTGGAGATAATCATCGATTTGCAGTGATAATCATCGTTTATAGTTAGAACTTTCGACGATAGAAATAGTACCGGTTATCACCGGTAATTATAGGTATTTCCAGACGATGAAATGTTCGCCGACGATATTGACCGGTCTTTACAGTCTTATTCCTACCGTCATTCCAAGCATAGGGAAAAGACGATAAAAATACAGTTCTTTTCAGATAATAATTACCAGTTTATCGTAAGATATCATCGGTTTATCGTAAGAAAAGGCGATAATTACCGGTTAATGCTGACGAAAATTAGCGCCGGTCAGAGATAAAATTCGGATTGGGTACTGTGCGCTTAAAACTGAGTATTGACTTCATGATGCTAATCCAATCAGTTTTATCAGAGTAATGATTGTCCTGTTATGATTTGTCAGAGGTAAAATAATTGTAAATTTGAATGAAGTCATTACCTACGCTAATAGTAACATTGAAAAATATTCAGATGAAAATCCTGTTGTATCCTAACACATTACTGTTCTGACAACAGATGAAAAAACTTTCTCTACCTGATATTGCCTTTTCATTTAATGAATGACACATATCTATCAAATCAGTGGCTACGAACATGGATTTTGGAGTTTGAAGTTCACTGCATTCAGCCAAACTCCAAACGATTTACCCTTACATGTTGATGTTTTGTCGTTGATAGAATATTTGAACTTCATTTACTGCATTGGCTGAATGCAGTTTTCTTTTCCTAATAATGATATCGTTCCTTCATTTATCATATGAACTAACAGAAAATATCATCATTTTCAGAGAAAAGCGAGTTTCCATACAAAATGGTTGAAGATGAAGGCTCCCTTCGTTTAGTGCGCTATATGATGTCCTCTTTCATCGATCCAGAACCGTCTAACCTGTTTTACAAGAAAGCTCCTCGTGAAAGTAATTGTGTTTGATTTATGATGCCCCGTTATGAAACGATTATTTAAAAGAATGGAACGGTTTGATGCGAAATAATCGGTAGCTTTCTAAACGGGTAACAAAATATCCATCTTAAAGCATTGGAACATTTCTGTGTCTATTTTTGAAAGTTTATTTTATCACGACCTAATGTTAGAAAATCACTGTTGAAAATTTCCTCTAAAACAGCTGAATACTTTAATATGTTAGGATCAGAGTAAGCTAAATGTGGATAATGAGTCGGGTTTGTGGCAGCACCACGACAGACATCCACCATATAACGGAGTCTACACTCGTTCATCACAAGACCTCCACACGATTTTTTTAAATAAAATCTCAACACGACAGGTTCTCCTGCAGTTCTATCTAATACACATACTTGTTCTCCTAAACAGCAAAGTTATGACGGGTTCCTATTTACCGCTCGTTTACATGCCCCATAAAAACCAAACGAGGAGCTAGACATTCAAAGTTCCAAGTCTCTCATATCGCTTTCGCTACCTATTATTTTCAATCTTCTCAATTTAGCCAACAGCTTTTACAGTTTTCTTAGTGAAATTCGAGATGATTTTCGTGCAGCAAGAACAACGCTGGTTATGGCCATGGGAGTTGTTGAACTGGGTGAATAGAATAGAATGAGGCTATAGGAACGAACCTTCTGGCCCATTCTTGGATCGGATAATTACTTCGATAATTATTCAGTTGTTTACCCAAGTCCCATGCCGTATTTCTAGCTGCGTCAACCATGTCGGCAGCGGGATTCGAACCCGGGTCTTTTCGCTCGCAAGCAGATTCGCTCACCAGTCAACCAAGCTGGGTGATGTGAACAAATATTTTCTGCACACAAAACTTTACGAAATACTTAGAATTAATGTAATAAAGTAATGTGTGTACTGACTGTTGAGCGGTTTCTGATCTTATACTACACTTTGCTCCTAAGATTGTTGAAGAAAAGAGAACGCAATGGGCGAACTAACTTGTTATGTCCCACTCCGAATTGTACCGTATGACTGACGCTGATTTTCATCGGAATTCATCAGTAGTTATTGTTTTTTACTTACGATCAATCGATGATTTCTTAAGATAAACTGATGATATATCGTCGGAATTGGTCCCGCAAATGATTCATATTATCGTCGGAATACTGTTGATTTACAGGTCATTATCGTAAGTTTTGATCTAGTCCGACGATCATTACAGGTTAAGGACCAGTTATTTTTAGCATCAAACCGACAATAAATTATCGTCGGAATTTATCGGTAGATTTCGATGTTCTATTATTTATCGTTATAAATAATAAGTTGATTATTTATTACAATATGTATCATTACATTGCTATAAAAAATCAATATTATAATAAATACCTATTGATTGTTCATTATAAATTGGTGATAAAAATTATTTATTATGTTAATATATGATTGAAATTAAAAGAAATATTATATCTTCTATATGTATATAAAATGATTATTCATAAATAATCATTAATCAGTTATTGTCCGGTTATTATCATCGGACGTACGATAATGACCAGTAAATAAACGGTAATTCAACGATAATATGGGCAATTCGCGACACAAATTCCGATGACACATCATAAGTTTATCGTTAGAAAAAGACAATAATTAATGGTGAATTCCGACCAAAATCAGCGTTGGTCAGATGATAACATTCAGACTGGGGTAGAAAATTGATCTCAGCATAGTAATTAAAAGAGTTAGACCGACAGTAAACTATATCTCTCTCCAAACTCAGTAACTCACCATCATATTAGAAGTTTTGTGTCAATATATCTAATGGTAACTTTTTAATTGTTAGATCGACTCCAAATTCATCTGGTTTTATTATTTATCTTTGCACGTTTATTAATAGGAACCCTTGCATGGTTATATTGCTAGCTGTTTTCCTCTCCCAACAGTGAATGAGCAAACAAATTCTGTATCTGAATTTTTTACTTTTTATGCTGCAATTATTTTCAAAAGTGATATCATTTCATGCAGTGTTGACGACGTTAAATTCCAAACAATATCGATTAGATCATATTGAAATTATTATTTTATGATCTCAATAAAAAATGATTCATTTATTTGAAATAGAATATTTTAATTTGGTTTCAAGCATTGCTATTGCATTACCTTCAGGTAAATTTGTTAACAGTGTTTAACCAATGACTTTAATATACCTACTTTTTCAGTCATCTATGGGTCTTTTATTTTTAGAAGAATATCATAAGAAACATTTTTGAGTACATGCGACAATATTAGTAAAATGTTACTATACCTTTCCGTTTGCTGCTCTTTCACTCTTATATATTGTCTCAAATAGCTCAAAATACTGAAACAGTAAAGAATATAATCTAGCAGGTAAACAGTTTATTCCAATAAAAATTCTAATGTTTGAGACTGCTTGAACCAGAAATTTTCCGATCAAAAGTTTGTTGTGGGTGTCTATGCTCGTCACAAGTGTTGCTTACAAGAGCCTCTTACGAATTATGCACTCTTTTGTTAGCTGTGTACGTCAGTGGACATAATAACACAGGATGTTCTTAAGGAGCGTCTGAGGAGGACTTACCGTGTGCACCGTTATCAGCAGCCTCTTATTTTGCAGATCGGATTGGCGATGAGAGTTTCATAACGCGCGAGAACGGAGACACATTCATAGTCCATGTCGCAGCAGTGGACTATCGCTGTTGCTTGACAGCCCGTAATGATAGTGTCACGATACTCGTACATCGATATATTCACCAGATGAATATTGGCATTGGCTACTTCTGTGAGTGATGTTGTAATCGTTTAATTCTAAAGCTATTTTTAAAATTCGTTTTTCTACTGATTAAAATGTAAAAAATATTACTAATCAAAATGAAATTAAAGTTTACTCTGATACTCTTTTAAGTACAGCAGCAAAGTGTAGAACTTTGGTTTCTAATTTAATTTATTTTTTGTTTATAATCTAATTCATTTATTTTGTATGTAATACTAATACCACTGATCGTAAGAAGCAACAGCACAGAAAATGAGACTACGATGAGTACAAGGGGAAATAAAGTCACTCTCAGGAATGCTTTTATCTTAATGTTATCAGACTGATAAAATTTTTGCATTTAATTTGATTGTATGAAAACTGTAAAAAACACTGTATGCAAACTTGTTTACATTGGCGGTAAAGAGTTTTGCTTTTTTTCAAGTTAAGGCAAATAAATCATGGCATGGGTGTTAGGGGCTGCAGTAATTCTAATGATAAAAGAATGCGGACTACTATTTATAAACTCATACTTTTTCTCAGATTATAGGGTGGTAAACTGACATACTGCATGATGATTGCGTACTGCAAAATGGTAAATAGACCTAGTATAAAGTGGTAAATAGATCTAGTGTAGGGTGGTAAATTGAGCCACTGTGAGGTGGTAAATTGGCGTAGTCTAAAGTGGTACATTGACTCACGGTAAGGGGCTAAATAAAGGATATTTAACTAGGAAAAAATTACTCGATATCGGGATTTAAGGCTAAATTTAATACGTTTTCCTCCATGATTTGTATCAAAACGTGACCGTTATTGCCATTACGATTTGCATTCGATAGCTTTTAACTAAATAGACATAAAGGATAGTTAATTATTAGCGGCGAAATTATTCCTACTCCTGATAATGTTCAATACCTTTAGTCATTTCTTATAATTTAAATTTTGTATGATTCCAAACTCTTGATATGTTATTAAATACATGAAAATAAATTTAAAACACAGTTTTCAGAACGACAGATCCAATTAAAAAATTTAACAAGAACAGTATGCAAAAAATTGATGGACAAAAATATTAGTTCGACAATGAACCTTCACCTTAAAGTATCGACTCTTGCAATTGTTCGAAACTCACATTTTTCACGTGCACAGAGCATTGTACAACATTTGTTTACCAGTATATTCTAGAAGAGTTTCAGTAAAGAGCATAACGTGGCGCGATAAGCATTATCACTCACTTTGACTGCAGGATGATTAAGAAAAAATGAGTTCAGCGTTGACTTGAGGCAAGGGATTAAAACCTTTTTTCACTCTCACAAATCCGGTTATAGTTACTGAACTATTCCAAAAGGCTTAGTTATCCCTAGGACTACCGTACAACATGTCATAAGAAATGTAAAAAGTTTGGCACTTGGATCACTTTTCTTGGGCGTGAAAGACCGTCAGAATTGTCACCAGGAGCAACGTGTAAACTATGTAGCGAAGTTAAAATGAACGCAAGAGTTGTGTTGAAAGACATCGCCAAAAACTTGCATATGCAGGGTATCAGCGTGAGTGCTAGAACAGTTCAACACTGTTTATATAGGAATGACTCACATAGACATAGACCACGACAGATGCCTCATCACAAACCACATCATCTTTCAGTACACTGAACTTTCGCCAAAACTTTCTTGGAGAAAAAGATGCTTCTGAGAACAAGTACTTGAAAGTAATGAAACATAAAATAAGTTATTTTTAAAACAATTATGTAAACAAGTTTGTCGTCAAAAACGTGAGGCTTTTCTCCCCAAGGACACAGTGACAGCAATTAAAGATGGAGATGCAAGCGTGAAGTTTTAGGGTTTTTTCAGCTCATGTGGGACTGGTTACTTAATTGCAATCTCAGTCCGAAATTTATTGACTGACCAACGCTAATTTTTGTCAGAATTCCACAGTAATTATCATTTTTTCCTTGAGATAAACCGATGATTTTTCAAGATAAAGCGATGATATATCGTCGAAATTGGTGTTGTGAATGGCATATATTATCGTCTGATTATAGTTAATTAACTGGTAACTAGTTTTGTAACCGATTATTAACCGGTTGTAATAACCGGTTAATAATCGGTTGTTTTTACCATCGAACCGATGATAAATTGAAATTGCAACCCTCGCAATTTACCCTGCTTTCAAAAATGGTTATTGATAAATAATCATTTTTAATCAATATTTTTGAACGCATACATATCTATCAGTAAATTCGAAAGATTATTTATCATAGGTCCGATGGAAAAATAACCAGTCTTTCACCAGTTTTTGTCGTCGGACTTCGTACAAAACTCACGATAATGACAGATAAATTAACGATAATCCAACGATAATGTGAGACATTCGATACACCAATTCCGATTATGTATCATAGGTTTATCGTAAGAAAAACTCAATAATTACTAGTGAATTCTGACGAAAATTAGTGTCGGTCAGTCGATGAAATTTGGACTGTGATCAAGGGATTAATGAAATCATCGAAATACTGAATGAAAGCCTCAAGTTATCCGCGCAAAATCTTTTGACCGGCAGGCATTTAAATTTTCAGCGTGGCATATACTCTAAGCATGCGTTTAAATTTGACTACATGGCTACAGGAAAAAAATTGTACTTCTGCCATGGAATTTGTTGAGTCCTTACTTTAATCCATTTGAAAGTCTATGGCGAGAATTGAAAGTTTAAATGCATTGGCGGGCTTTGCAGAACATTCAAGAACTAGGACATGTAGCCATTGATGAATGAAACAATATTCCAGGTCAAATTTTTTATAATTTGATTAAAAATTATGAAAATTGTTTGATAGAAGTTACCAGGGTGAAATGTCAACCTATTGACCATTATTAGGGGCATTATCTTCCCTTGTTATAACTGTAAGAATATTTTAGTCGTGTTTTGCTTCGTATAGTTAAATTTGTTACATTAATTAGGTTGTCCAGAAAAGTGAGTGCTTAGTTTCTCTTTATGTTCTTAATAACACATAAAGGCTTTGAAATCATGCAGGCACTAATTTTTAAGAAATGACTAAAAGTATTGGACATTGGTGGTTGTACAAATAATTTTGTCTCAATATGAATGTAAATGTTTCATACTCACAGATAACGAAGCTGAATAGGAACATTTGTTTGCATTTTAGGAATTAATTTAAAAAAAATATTGTAATAAAATGAGATTTTTTATGTAACAAATGCATTCTAAATACTGAATAAGGCTCTAGAGTCTTCAAGCAAGTTAAATAAAAATCTCAAAAACAAATTAAATGATAGATGCTGCAGGAAATGTAAAATTTTGAAATTATGAGCATTCATGGGAAAAATAAATATACCATACCGATATATAAAATGAGGAACAGCCCAAGTATTAATTTCTCTTAAAAACGTTTCTTTATTTTTCAGTGAATGAATGTGGCAACACCATCCGGGTTCGAAGAATATCGCAAGCATTTCTAACGTTTGTGTATTTCCACGAGGGGCTTGGATGCGTCGACAATCCTAATGAGGTTCCTGATGAATGCACAGTCACCTTAGATGATATTGACCCTTATAGATCTATTCGTTGTTTTTTCACTGACCCGAAGCTTGCAGACGGATGCCCTGGATTCAACATGACGGTCACTGGGTCGTCCCTTCGAAGCAATCAGACGGAGACCATCAACTCATGCACCAATGCGGATGATTTTATTTCGGTATGTAAAGATCTCGCCCAAGAAAAGTTTTTCGTGTGTCACTAAAAGCTGCGTCTTCAGATGCTTGTGGGAGTCAGAAAATGACATGCATCCACAAAAATATGTCGAATGTAGAATGACACATTTACAGATCTGGTTCTGTAATTTGCTTCTTTTTGTCCATTAAAAGTTCTTCGTTTTTGGATAAGTATTGCACAAATTACATTATTTACATTTCACTGTACTTTCATGCTGACGTGTAAGTATTACGTGTGCATAGTTTTCTGGTTCATGAGAGTAATAGTTTTTTTAATGGAGTGAGAAACGCCTTTGTTATCACTTAGAGATAATGATTGCGACCGTTTTATGTGGAGACGAAAATTGACTAACAATGTTACATCATATATAGGTAAAAACTGGACAAAAGCATGACTTAGGTGTTTCTGTTTTAATATAACAATCAGTCCTCGTTTTAATTGTGTAACTCTTACTCAGAGGAACAATCATGCAAGAAACCCTTTTATAAATGTACGGGAAGGGGCGAGAGGGAACTTACCCTCACTTGGCTCACGGTGACCTAGTAGACCAACCATAGTTAAAGGAAAGATGGGTCAGTAAATAAAATATTAGGGCAAATACTTTTAACTGGCATCTGTGTTGTTTCCAGGCGCTGATCAAGCACTGGTTTCAGTGCAGGCATTGCTGTCATGAATTAGAATGTCATCAGTAGAAGCACACGGGATAAAATCTCTCTCACTTGGTATTAAAAAATCTTTGCTCGAAAGTTTCAGTTCATTGTCAGTAAATTCAACGATGTAACCCCATACAAAGAATCCCTTGAAATATGAACGTCACACTTTGTTCGTTTTCTGAACTTTCTCACAACCGATTTCTATTATTTATTCGTTTTTTTCTGTGAAAAACGGAACACGTATAAGCAGCAATATTTTCATGTTGTGTGATTTATTAGTGAGGCAAGTTTGCCTGCGGTTGGTATGATAGGCTTAATTTTTGGTGTACAATCCAGTCAACTTGCTATATAAATGTCAAGACGTAGGGAATGCAAACATAGTTACAAAACTAGCAAGTAACTTCAAAAGTTTAATGGTTACCCGACCTGGTATGGATCCTGATGATGAATTTCACCTTAATGAAACAGTATTGTACAGCGTTAGGACGTGTAGCAATGAACCTTGTCTACCAAAAATGCAAATTTGTTTACCTTCTGGAATTCATGAACTATATGAATATAGGAGGAACGCAGGGAAGAATATCTGACCTGTTTTCATCCTTCACTGCTACCGGTGACAGAAGGCAGGCGAAGAGAACTTGAAATTTATAGAGAAGAAGTTGAACAAGATGAAGATGAAAAAGATGCAACCAGAGGAATATAATGAACGAAACATTTTTATTTTCAAAAAAGCTGGTACATGAAATATCGTGATATCTTTTAAAGGTTTATTGAAAATAATTTTATGTACATTTTTATCATAAAATTTCTTTCAACCGTGCAAAATGAATGAAAAAACAAGTTATTAAAGTAAAAATTGAACAGCTTTATGCTCTGAATCATGACAGAAGTAGTGATGAAAGTTCAAGGACTGGAGAACTTTTGTAACATATTAAAATTCTTAATTCAAAACGAAAATACTCGATTCAAGTAGTGATTTTAAAATAAAATAAAAAACTTACCGTAATTCGGCTGGTAAAAATGGAAACTTATGAAGTTAATTAAATGAATTTGTATCAAGCCAAAAGTTTGAAGTTGTACCATCACAAATTTTCACAGAGCTGTAATTAATATTAACACTTACACTTACATAATCACCGAGAAATGCTATTTAAAAATGAGCTCTTTCTTCCATTTATGTAGAATTCTCATGTTTGAAACGAAGCAATTAGAAACAACAGTGCTTTCTTCAAAAGAATTATATAAAAAAAACTGCAGAAAATAAAAATCCTTATTTGTAATTGATGCCTCAGAATTGATCTCTACTTATGGTGCTGATGCTATCACAAAGATTTTTTTACAAATTTGAAATTTACTGCGACACAGAGAAAAACAATGTAGGGAATACTGCTTACCGGAAATGAAACTAAAGACCGAGCAGCTGAGCAACGAAAAATGTAAGAAAGCCTGAAGAATCATCAGTGCATCACCACCAGACCAAGCATCACTGCATTACTGCATCATCACCTTATCAAGAATCACTGCATCACCACCAGACCAAGTATCAATACATCACCACCACACCAAGCATCAATGTATCACAACCAGACCAAGCATCAATGCATCACCACCAGACCAAGCATCACTGCATCACCATCTGATCAAGCATCAATGCATCACCACCAGACCAAGCATCAATGCATCACCACCAGACCAAGCATCAATGCATCACCACCAGACCAAGCATCAGTGCATCACCACCAGACCAAGCATCAATGCATCACTACTAGACCAAGCATCAATGCATCACTACTAGACCAAGCATCAATGCATCACTACTAGACCAAGCATCAATGCATCACTACCAGATCAAGCATCAATGCATTACCAACAGATCAAGCATCTATGCATCACCACTGGACTAAGAATTACTGCATCATGGAAAGATCAAGCATCACTGCATCATTACCAGACCAAGCATCACTGCATCACCACCAGACCAAGCATCACTGCATCACCATCTGATCAAGCATCACTGCATCACCATCTGATCAAGCATCACTACATAACCACAGCATCAATCATTTACCACTTGTTCTGAAGCTGGACTTTGTTTTAATATCAATTGCTTTTATTTTTGTGTTTTGAGATAAATTTTGGCATAATAATATTTATTTTCTATCAAATCTTACTAGCACATTTTTCCTCTAAGTAAATTTACTGGTTCATTGAGATGCGTCTGTAAATATTCAATTGGTTTTTTCATCTCATTTCAGATCATCGGCTACCCAACGTACACCATTTCACTGCATAGTTCAACACCAAAAAGCCTGTTCACCTGCGTATTTATATAAAACTTCCGCAGTGAACGAGAACACCTCTACAACTTTGAAGTCTTCAAAGTGATGCTACGGACAACAGGTTCATCTGGTGACACTGGAGATGACACAGTCGCTCATGTCAGGATATTCTTCTCAGGATATTGAGATGACGAGTTCTGTTTCATGGCAACTAAAATAACTATACTACTATGAAGCCATTTACATATTGATAAAAGATCTGGTCATAATAATGTTAGTGTCTGAATTTCATGAAATTTCTTCCCAGTGGTACAGATGAATAATCTATATACAAATGAATAAAAAACAACGAGGACTCGCTAATGGAATAACCTAATTAAGAGTTGAATAGGAACAAACCTGAAGGAAGAGTAGGTAAAAGATATAGGAGAAGAAGATTAATAAACAAAAATAGAGGGTCTGCATTCTCAAACATCCTACTAAAGCACCTAGAATTCTTAAGCTTAAGGATGCCTGACCACAAACATTAGACCTAATGAAAAAATGATATGTTTGTCAATTGAACAAATTTACCAGGAACTCTAATTTGAAGTCGAGCTGGTGTGCGTCTGATGTTAACCAGCTTAGCAAATTACGCCTACGTCAAGACTGCATTGCGGCTGCACCTGATCCATTGGTTCGGCTTATGCTTTGCGCGCGTGAGCCTGGTGTTGCTCTATAATATTCGTTACAATTTCCAACGGTGATTGAAATGCTTAAGTTGAACTCGTTACCTGAACGAAAGCAAAAGCTAGTTTAGATCTTCCCGTGTTTACATCACATGAGACTGAGAGGATGAAGTTGGAGGAGGCTATTGTAAGGGGGTCTCTGAAGGCGCGTCTGCGTTACTCTCAGCGCTCCATATAGATGCTTCTGTCATCACCCTTTATATTCAGATGCAAGTTTCTTCCTCTAGGTATATGCTCCTTGTGTAGAACCACGTTAATGGGCGGACTTGCTATGAAGTATTTCCATGCAAATGTGTGGACAAGCTAGAGTTAAATTGTCCCCACTCATGTTTAGCAGCATCTGCATGCTGGGTGTTAACGATGAATATCCTGGCGAAGGTTGTTGGAATCTTTTGAAAATTTAAGTCATTAGTTGAGAGTAGGGATTTCCTCATGCTCCTATTCACCTTTTCTTCTTCTCTCCCTGTAGTTGCGGCAACATCTTGCATGTGACCTCCCTCACGAGTGTCATGAACTTTGTCTTCGTGTTTGTGTATGAATTTGTGTGATGTCGTGCTGCTCCAGGTGATGCTGCAGCTCAGGTTACCACAGGCTTTTGTTTTAGACAGCTTGGTTATCTGAAGTGTTAGTTCATTGAACACGATTTTGAATTTGAGTTGCTTGAATTGTGGTTATGCACTTGCGTTATTGCTCATATTTAGGGTGCTGACTGATGAGCTGTAAATCGTGGAAGATTTGATACTTGTTTTGCGTTTAATCAGTATATTTCTACATGCACCAAACATACAGTATCTTGAATGCATGTCGTGATGTATAGCTCCCCCAGTCTGCTTGCAATTTGGTTGTTTGATGACGTTTTCTATCATTATTGTTCGTCACTTAGTGTTATGTTTTATCACTTATTTGTTTTCGTTTCAATATGAACCACACTTCATCCCGGTGAATCAAACTTAATGCTGTCTTGTATTTGTATTTAGAAATCAGCGCTGTCCACAATAAAGCAATCAAATAGTATGCATAGGATACATGAGGCTGTGGCTTTTTCTCTAGCAACTTTCTTCGCAATAACTAAGCGAGGCCAGCACCATATACTCGTACGTGCATGTTCGAACAATCTTATCTGGGAATCGACGGTAGCTAGAAATATTGATTTACGAAAGCATTTCAATCGAGTGTTGGCCCATCACATGGCCTAAAAGTACTAACTAAATAATATTATACGTCTCTTAGAATTCAAAAATATATTAAATCCCCTGTATCCGAAGCTAGGTTCAGGTGCGGTGTGTGTCTCTCGTAAAATTTGTCGCGAAACTATTCTAATTCATTATCTTTCATGGTGGAAATTGCGACAAGTCTCTGGTGACCACAGGCTAGTTAACGTACGACGATTCACTGAATTTTACCATGTCTGTGCCCAGAAAATTTTGAGACAAAGAATCACTCGTGGATCATCGTTGAACAATATGATTTATGACAATAAGCTAACTACCTTTGCCCTGTACTACAATGTTTTGCTCGCTTTTTTGGCCTTTGAATGCACTGTCTTGTTGTTTGAGTGTTTTTTTATCTCATTTAGTCACACCATGACATGCCTGGTTAGTGATAGCGCTGTGGTGTCCGAATACAAACCGAGGCTCCGCGCAAAATGTACACCGATGATCTGTTAACAGCAGGTGCCGCCGTTCATTGAAGTTGTTCAGTCGCATGCATATGACAGCAACTAGGAAGTATAATTGTAATCATACTCGATCACGGCCAATAAACTATATTATAATGTGATCCATTTTCTTCTAAAATAAAAATTTTCATTTACACTTACAAGTTTCTATGAATGACGTTACGGTCAACTTTTGTAACAAAACGCAGTTGATTTTTACGATCCGGCGCAGTTGAACACGCTTGCCGACTATAATGTGTGCCATTATATTTCACTGTGGTTTGCTCTGTAGAGAATGATCAAGTTACTTGGCTAACCGTAAATTTACCGGGAAGAAAACAACAAAAATATGAGCAAAAAAGCTGTAGGTTTGTTTTACATTTCTATCAGAAATTTCAGTTTCTATTCGTAAGTATTCGTGATGGACTTGCAACGTTTTAAGTGTAGTGATTGATAATCTTTAAAGAATTTATGATAAATAGCTTTTTCTAATTCTCACGGTTGCCTTTTTCTAATAAGGCTATAATGTTTTTTGACCTAAGTTTTTTCGCTACTAGATGGCGGCTTCAACAATAAATTAGTAATCAGACGAGGGTGTGTTAGTCCCTAAACTGTGCAGTTAGTGAAGCTGTCAGATTTTATTGTATTGGCTCTTTTTCGTTTATTATGTTGGAAGAAACCTGGATATAATAAAACTATTCATTCAGACAGAATTTCATTCATTCCTCGTTTGCTGTGTCCCAGTTCCTGATACGCAGGGTGTTCACAGTAACTGGTTGTGGGGCAAGTTTCTTCAGCAAATCGTTTAATCAGTACTTAATTCGATTATAAATTTATGGTAGTTTTCAGATCTGTCAAACGCAGTTCACTCTCACTTCATACTTTCCTACCATCGAAATATCAAGATGCTAAGTATTACATACTTTCAACATCAGTCGTTAACATTATGATTATTGTAAGTCAGCGTGTTAACTAACCATCTTAATTTAAGCTTCAAAGTTGAAAACTTTTTGATCAGTAAAATTCAAACACACTTAATGATGATCTCACACTGAAGCTTTAATACTTTCATCCTTTTAAATTTGAGAAAACGATCCTACAATAAATTTTTCCACATTCTCGAGGATCGTTCTATATAGAATTCAGCTGCAGAATATTTACACATGATAAACCAGAATTTCTTACAAGGAGAACCATAAAGCTCTGTCCTGAAGCATCTTTTCCGTACCTACGATCCAAATACCGCGTAGCTGGCTTTTGTTTGATAAGGATATGATCTAAAGCAGTACAGAACATTGCGTATGTTGTATAAAGAAAGAAAAAGCGTTCGTTGGAATTAAGTTGATTAATGACGTATGTATTAACATGGGGTTCTCGAATCCCTTATAACTAAAGCCCAAGTTGATGGAATTATATTTGTTGATAATAAAAAAAATCTCATGTTCCCACTAAACATAAACAATAAAAAAAGAGAAGAAGACAGACAGGTTAGTCCAATATCATTGATTCAAAAAATATTCGACATTGGGTTTCAAAGTGTCATATCATTAAGATCCTTAAGTAATAATAATACCACAAACGGAGGTTATGTTCTAACAATTGAAGTGAAATTAAAAATATGCGTAAAACTTCCAAAAAATTATTTACATCTGGAAAGAAATGTTCCAAGTAGCATAAAATGACAGTTTGAATTCACAACAGTAAGGCTAAAATTTTGTAATTAAATGACGATGGAAGACGTAACTTCTCGAACTGCGATTCAAAATTTGCTGATCGATCACTAAATTGAGTTGCTAGCCTGTGAAATTGAAACTAATAGCGTATTTAACTAGGAACTTCTTTGCATTTAACAAGATCAAAAGTTCCCTATCACAAAAAGTCGTTTAATGAGCTATGTAACTAAAACATGCCATGTATTCCCAGGAGTGAAGTACCTACAGTTTTTCCAGCGTAGGGTTGCTGAAGATCGAAAGGTTAGAATCTTTATATCAACTGATTATTACAGAAACATTTAATAAAATGGTTTCATGAGCATCACGATGACATCAATATCTACTTATATAATACACTGGCTATCTCCGTCTCTCTCTATCTGTGTGTGTTCGTCCCATTACTTCTTATCTATTACTGAAGAAAAATTATTGAACTGAAATCAAAACGTATTATATGTATTGTATTGAGGATACCTAAGGTGCCGCATTATTATGAAATGCTACAATTTTCCCGTTATTGTACTTCTTCTTCTACACGGCCATGTCATCGTTAGAAAAGTTACAAAATGGAAGTTCTGTTTATATTCATGGAAAGTTTTCAGGTTCTGATAGTACCACAGGTGAACTGAAGAATGTATTTTATTTCAAAGATTTTGAATTTGATCACTTTTAAACCAAGGAACTTTAACGGGTACTATTTGAACCATGTTGTCGATAGATAAGATACAGAATATTAGTTCTTCGTATATTCATAAAAAATATTCATTTAAAACACAATCATTCATCTTTATTTCTACTTATTATTTTTGCTGTATGGGCTTTTTTCGCTTTGAATGGAACTATTCATGCTTATTATTTGTTTTGTGTATGCTTGTCTAACTTTGAGTGGACTCATTTATACTTAGTGTGTTCATTCCACACAAGCAAGGGATTTCTTACTTTTGTATGAGGTTAATTTGTCTACCACTAAATACATTTTGATTTCAGTAAATTTTTTCTCAGTTCCCTCTGATTGTTCCGTCAGGTGAATTGTACTTTCCCTTGCAAAAGACTTTATTAATTTGTTCAAGTATTTGTTACATACTAAAGTATAGGTGACAATAAAGTACAAGTCAGATTTGATCAAATATTAGAGACATTTAAATTACTAGTAATAGATTTTAATATATGTTTGACATTTTTGGGATATTTATATGTACTGGGAAAAATTTTAACATTTCATGTAAACATCGTATGATGTTCCAAAAAAAATGTGCTGGATACTTTCCAGGTACTTGTGACACTTCTAAAGTTCTTGTGACCTCTTTTAAATCATTTATGCCATATATAAAGTGTTCATATTTTTAAGCATGTCACCTAGTGAGTTGTGATGCCTGTATGCTAAATACAAATTAAGTGAGTGAAAGTCGCAAACACTCAGGTATTAGTTATGATTAATGTGCAAATTTGGTATTGAGTGATAATTGCTATTGTTTCAAGTGGTTACATTATTTCACTTAGTTCTCATTTATTTAAACATGATTTTTTCTTATTTTAAATTTGTCCTGGTCTGAATCAACTAATTTTCATCTAATTTATGTAATTCCCACCTAATTTACCTTGAATCTCAGTCATTTTAACTTGATTCTCATTTAATTTACTTTGATTTTCATTTATCTAGAAATAGAATGAGGCGATAGAAACGAACCTTCTGGCCTATTCTTGGGTCGGTACCCAAGTCCCATGCCGTAATTCTAGCCGCTTCAACCATGGCGGCAGTGGGCTTCAAACCCGGGTCTTCCCGCTCGCCAGCAGATTCGCTCACCAGTCGACCAGGGTGGTGGTATCTCTATCGACATATTTAATGAAACTTTAAATTATGATTTAATTTTTTTCAATATACTAGGACTCTCCTTCAATTCAACTCTTTTAAACATTTTATTACAACTTCCTGTAAAACGCAAAAATGCCTTACGTATTTTCCAAGAATTTTATGAAAACTCATCGTCATTTATTTACACAAAAACTCTTCAGAACTGTGTTAAAAAACATAGATCATGTATTTCCGTTTGAAACAAGGAGAAACGCAACATTTTTCGGTTTACATGAGTGAACTTTTTACCAATTAAAGTTTTAGATCCGCTAGCAAAACATTGAATACAGTTGTGCAGAAACTGGAGTGTATTTCGTGATCTAGCACAAATATTTACAAACAGACGGGATGTCATAAAATTTCGTGCATTTTCAAATTTGAGTAAAAAACATTATAAATGTTCCGTTACCGTCCGCAGTTCTTCTAGAATATCCTTAGATGTAAAAAAAATCAATTTGAAACTCACGATTTTTTTGACATTTTCATTCAATGTTCTCAAATTGAATTAAACTGTACAAGTCCATTATTATTCTCCTACACATCACAAAAAAACAGATTTGTTTCTTTAAAAGCTACATAAATCGTTCCTAGCAAGTTTGTAGGTGCATTTTTCGACATTTTATTAAACAACTTGAAAATGAATTAAACCCTGCAAGTGCATTGATATTGCTTTAGACATTACGGAAAACAACTTAGTTTTATGTTAAAACTTTCCTAGAGCTTTCCTAGGAATCCCCTAGAAAGTTGGTGGAATTAGGCAGCACAATAAAACTCAGTTCTTTGTTCGAAAATTCGATTCGTCCCAGGATGTAGCAGCTCTAACGTGTGTAGGTAGATGCATCAAATTTGTTGTTAATTATTCGTTGATTTACACTATATGTTTGCGTTTTCGTTTTCGTATATTTGTTATGCATCTGTAGTGAATCACATGGCTCCACTACAAACGAATACCGCGACGACGCTAGATCTCATCGACCAATGAGCACAGGAGTGAATCCAGCGACAAGGCTAGGCTTCATTACGACCAGAAGCACTATATTAACCAATGAGCGGTCACACTCGGGCAGCAGAGCCGCCCTATAAAACGAGGCTGCAACGCTCTGCGTCACGCACTCTCTACCAAGCGTTTCCAAAGTCAACATCTCCAACAAGAACTCTCATCACCAGAAGAAATCAACTCACAGCTAACAGCAGAGCGAAGGAAGCAGAAACCAGCCATCCTGTCTGCGGACAGGATGGGCTTATACAACCCACACACTATCAAGAATTGCACACGCTACAACTCGCCAAGCTCACCAACTCTTCACGTCCCGGGCTCTCCTGGCAAAATGTCAGTACTCCAGTACTCGACGTCAAAACGTGCGCAACGAAATAATAATAACTAACAGAATATTCAAGTGCCTAAATACGCACTATTAAACTCATCCTGCTTTAATGAAAATTGCGTTTTCTTCTATTGGGTTCGCAAACAGTACCTTACTCCCTCAGGCGCTCACTCCTAGTATGATAAAGATATTCAATGTCTGTTCGGAGATAAAAGATGTCTAAAGGTTAGGACTGGAAAGTGATAACAACGAGATCGCTATACATCTCATTTTTTGCTAATTATTCTTTCATTTGCAATGGTTGTTTGTTTTTCGTTTTATTCCTACTCAATACATGCTATGGTACTGAAATATGACCCGTAATTATTGATTTCAGTTTTCTGAATTTCTTAAAAATGTACAAGGTATCCCCCTACGGACATTTTTACTTATTTTGGTCAGTATTTTAGAAATCTCTGGAACTTTGTATAACACTCAATTAGCGAATGGAAACAAGTAAAAATGACTTAAATGTTGCAAATATCATCTGGTATGTTATCACAGGTCATATGAGCCGGTATAGGATGATGCATCTCATTTTTTGTTAATTATCTGTTGATTTCTACAAGATGTTTGGGTTTTCGTTTCATTTTTCCTGAATTCTACGAAAATTTGTATAACACTCAACTAGCGATTGGAAAGAAGAAAAAATTACTCCAATGGGGCAAACTTTATCTAGTATATTTTTCACAGGTCATAGTAGCCTGTGTAGGATGATGCATCTAATTTTTTGTTAATTATTCGTTAATTTGCACTAGTTTTGTGTTTTTTGTTTTATTCTTACTCAATACATGCTATGGTGCTGAACTGTGACCTGTAATTATTGATTTCAGATTTCTGAATTTCTTGAAAAAATGCTCAGGGTGTACAAAATTTCCTGTACTGCGGGTACTCGTAAATGTAAATGGTGCGAGAACGAGATCAAAATAGTTAAGCTGACAGGAGTACACTATGCTGGTGTCTCATAATCTCACCTACTGCGAACTGACTATAAAGCACAATCAGACGTGGTGAATGTGTACACTGAGTGCCACAATTAACGGTTAGCGTCCGTCCTGTAATCATCAAATACTCTGAAGCAGCTTGTAATGTGTTTTCAGCCCGCGAATCTTCAGTGTCGTGGTGTTATTTTTATGACGGAGTACTAACTTTACTATGACCTCTGGTCAATGGCTGCGATCGGCGATGTGAGACTGCATGATTTGTTAGTACGAGTCGAATCTGCTGGCCGTCCCTACCTGGCTTTGCATCAGCGTGGGAGATCAACGGGCTGACTTTTTCTAGGTGGGTTGCAGAACCTTTTAGGACGACCTTTTAGGATGACCTTTTAGGATGACCTTTTAGGAGTGATGTCCTCCACTCTGTCTTCATAAAAACATATAAAAGTTGCAAAGTGTACTCTCATCTGGGTCGTATCACCTAGTTTAGATGTGTTGCATGTGGTGTAGGAAAACTGCCATCTCGATTCTCAACCTTATTGTGAATTGGTAGTCTAGAATCGGTAATCGCGAGATGTACGGTTAAATTCCATCGGGGAAAAATTCGTGCTTCTTTGGAAATAGAAACAACCTAACTATTGGATTGCTTACAGCCCGCAAACTTTTTGCTTGGGGATGCCAGTCCAAATGACTCCAATGTTGCAAATATCACCTAACGTAACTCTCCCGACGTAGTCTCGCGTTGAATACTCCGGGTCACTTGAAGTCTAGATTCTAAGTTTCGCTTAAAATACTAAATTCTTGTTGCTTTACGTAAAACTGAAGTGGATTTTTTTCCCTCCCCCACTGGTCGTCTTTGAAATGGCGCCCAACATGGCGCAGAGTGGGCTCTCCGTTGCTATGTCGCCCTCCACTGCTTATGCCTCGGAAGTCCTGTATTAATTGCTAGCAAATTCTGATTCCTCACGGAATTGCTGAGTGGGATTCCACATGAACTTCAAATAAGCTTCCCTTGTCATTCGTTTAACTGTACGCGATCGTAATGATCTCAAATTCTGGAAACAATCGAAAGTATATTCGTGCAGAAATTACTCTCCCACATCCTCACGTTGTAACTAATTTCTTATTCCCACAATGAAAGGCGTCAGACCGTCGTGCGGCTGCGGTCATTAGAGTGACCTGAAAAACGTAGATCGTAAAATTTCACTGCTATTGTTTTCAGACGAAGCTGATGAAGCAAAGTCGCAGCCAGAGTACGACGCTTGCGCTGACTACTCCCGTAAACTAATAGCTGCTCTAACAACTTTAGCAATCGCGGAGCAAAGTACTGATGGGGCAGCATCCGCGTAAACACGGCACGGGACGACGTGTACCGTAACGAGTTAAAGCTGCCTCAGGTCCCACTGCACGAGTACGGAAACTCAAAGGGTGAGGATTTGAATAAATTTCATCTAAACTTTGAAAACATTTTGTCAAAGTATACACTAACTAGCTACGATATTCATTTTTTTTGCAAAAACCGCTTTAGAATGCTTCTAAAGTACTAATCCAATCCCTGAAAGTTAATAACTATGAGGATGCTAAAGAACTCGTACAGAAAGAGTTTACTTCTGCACTAACTCAAAAGTACGAGGCAATTAAACGATTATCAGAAATGAGATTGTCGAAAGGGGTAGAGTCCTACTTCTACGAAGTCAAACGCGATCTTAGGTAGAAAGTTTCCAAACCCTCGAAATTGATTCAAACACTGTACTTCAGTACTTTTTTGGAACTGTCGGAATGAAGATTTTCAAGGCAATATATTCATTTGACTAATAAAAATAAACCTCCCCTTGATGACTTGGAGTAAGTTTATGACGTAACACTACGTTATCTGGTCAGTGGTGCGAATGTCTTGCCATTCATGCAAAAATCTGGTGCAAATTTTGCTGTTGACGCAAAGTCAGGGACTGGGTCATCGAAAGCGATATTGCAGTCCTTGCTCCAGCAGAGGTACTAGAGAGAGAGTGCTCTCATTCTAATTTTAATTGTCCTAATTATGCAACGCCTAAGTTAAAATGTGAGAGTGGTGGCAATGAATGGCTGTATGCGTTGTGCTAACGCAAGTCACGATTCTTGAGCATGTCTGTTTCGGTTTAAAAAACGCTGTTGCTTTGTGAGAAGTTTAATTTTTCTTTGGTATCAAAGTGACTGTCCGGTCACAAAAGATAAGGCGTCAGCTAACCCTTCTTCACCTACCGCAGTTGAGCCCTCTCAGGGTAGCGGTATAGGTAAAGACTCCCTTGCATCCGGTGCAGTTTCAATTAACTAACGATTGGAAGCCAGACTTACAACCGAGCATTGCGGGTGCCCAGTCAGTACAAACTCCGCACAATTTCTCCCATTCGATTGAATGTTCTTTGAAGAAATCATCAATCAAATCGAAAATATCAGCAGCAGTAGTTGACGTTGCAGAGGCTTAAAAAACAAGAAATCTTCCTTCATTTTTTATTTTTATAATAACGAACATACACAAGAAGTTGTGCAAAGTTTGTGACATCAGTAGTTTCATCAAGCTGTATGCTGAACAGCCCAGTAGGAGTTTCTTTTAATTCTTGAATAATTTGGCTAAAAATATCCTCGGACATATCTGTTATCCTTCGTTTTACCGTATTGTTTGACACGGATAGAGGCGATAATTTATTTACTGCTTCAGGACCGATCATGAGACGCAAAATATCTTTGGTGCATAGAAAAATAAGATTCTCAGCTATTGTGTGCGGTTTTTTAGCTTGTGCTATTCTTAATGCAACGTGTATGAAGCTTTAATGGCGGCTAAATTTTTGTTTTGAAATAATCCACTGCTATCAAGCTGGCGACTTCTGACGCCATCAACTTTTGCTTTAAAAAAATCAATACTTTTATCTTTCACTGCAGGGTCCTTAGTTTCGAGATGTCTTTGAAGTTTAGCTGGTTTCATACACTCATGGGCAAGAACTTCCAAACATACTACACACTGTAGTCTTTCCACACCTGCGTCAGTGAATCCCCACTTCAAGAAATCATCGCTGTATTTTCTCTTTCTTACACTCATTTTTAAAGGGTTAAGAATCACTCGAACAAAACTAACAACGTGTCACTGCAAGTGCGACAACAACACTGGTGGGAGGAGCAACAACGGTGGGGCAACCAAAACAAAACACGTTCAATACCACAGTACAGTAAAGACTAGTAGGAGCAATTTCAACTTTGACGTCATGGATTTATGTGAGGGGTGAGGGGGCTCTCAGTGACGTACACACAAGTCAACCAATCATGGCGCACAAGTCAGGCCAACGGTCAATTTGTCATATTTATGCTGATTTCAAAACAATAAAAAACATGTGGAAACAGCTTGAAACAATGGTCTAATGCTGGTCGGTGCATTTGCTACTACATAAATACATGTAATTTAGAAAAGAATTACGAGATGTAATAAAGTGTAGCGATAGAATTAAACAAACAATGCACATGCGCATAACAAAATTATTAGGAATATCTTATTTTTCTCTTTAATTTGATTGTAGCTCCGTTTCTACCATTGAAATTCCATTTTCATACTCACAATGTTAATATTGAATAAGACACTCTGGGGTGCTTAGAGTGCACTCAGTTCATGCATAATAGAAGGTGCAAAAATAAATTCATCAGTCGTGATATTCCGTATTAGAATACGATGAATTAAAACCAAAAAAATATAATTTTCACATTTCAGAGAAGTGTATAATTTTCTAGATCGAGTAACACAAAGAGGAATTTTAGTTCAACAAGTTGAATTCTGTCATATTTCAATTATTTTTCTTTCAAACTACGTAACAGAGAAGTCATATGTACTTGTTCCGTAAATGTTATTATTAATTGAAGTTCATGAATACTATATTAGACGGGCTTGTTAATTTTGACATTGAACCTCCCAGGCCCACTTCGTTGTGCTAGTGTTAAAATGGTTTAAACGTCGCTTGAAACTATAGCTCTCGTGGCTGAGTGGTTAAAGGATTGGAAATAAAGTTGAGGTTATGTGAATGTCGTAGGTTCTACTCCAGCCGTGCGCGTTTGTGTTTTCTATCATCTCGGCATTTGAAGCCCCGCCCCTTCAAAAATTTACCAATCAGCGTCAAGACACAATTATTACGTCATGGATCACGTTCCCGCCTGAAAACCGTTCTTGAGGTGGTCATTGCTAACCCCCCCCATATGATCGTACTTCTCTTTACTGTACTGTGTTCAATACTGTCTCAGACGTTGTGTTGAGTCACTTAAGGAACTGTTACGTTTATTTTCATAGTTTGAATTTATATAACTGTCTTAATTTTATTTTATATTTGTTTTTATTTAACTGTCTTCATTTTTTACGTGTTTTATATAATATTCAAGTTCGGTTCAAAATCGATTAACGACCCCAGGGCATTGGTGTTGCGACCCCGTTTGGGATCGCGACCCACAGGTTGGAAACCACTGATATATAAATTTGATATTATGATTACTATCAAGTTTGAACGGATGTTGAACTGTGTTCTGCTCGATTTAAACACTGGAAAAATATTTAATCGAACTATGTGCTGATAAAATTAATTACTTATGGGACCTGCTTCAGAACCAGTTACGGTGTACACCTTATGCATTAGGCACTGGAACACAGGAAACAAGGAATGAATGAAATTCCGTCTGGGTGATCAGTTTTATTAGGTGCAGATTGATCAGCAACGATGAACCACAACAGCAAAGACTGACAGATTCACTAACTGCACAGGTTAGGTGCTAGCACACACTCATCTACCTACATATTTATTGTTCGAGTGTAATAGAATGAGATAGCATAGTGTACATTCATTGGGATCTAACTTCGCTGATACTGAAACAAACGAACAAGTGATACACAATAACTCAACTTGACAAAATAGAGATTATTATCGTATGAATGCACTAAGTTTACTCCACAACCAACATTGCAAGTGCAATGTAGCATCCCCACATTCGGACACTCATTCAAGATGTTGTCTGTTCGGTGTCAGTGGATCTATACTTATGAAACACAAAGTTCAAACACTAAAAGTTTCACTAATCATCACTCATACGAGTAATAACAGCAGTGCATGAACACAATTCACGCAATTCAAATCAACAAACGTGTTCCACAAATTATTAGTTCAGATTACCTACGGTTATACTTCAAAAGCCTGTGGTAACAACAGCGACAGTATCATCTGTAGCACCACATCATTGCACAAAAATTACACACCAAAACGAAAACAAAGTCAGTGACTTTCGTGAGGGAGGTCACATACAAGATGCTCATAGGAAAGTGAGAGAAAGGGTAGATAACAACAAACAACAAAAAAATAACCCCTCAAAAATAATGTTTTGGTCTGTCAATGATTCCCACATCCTTCGCTAGTGAATCTATCGTTAGTGCTTAGCTTCACAAAGCATTTTGGTTGTCATATTTCAAAGTAGGAGGTCATAATCATATGATTATTTGCATGTAACTAAAGCATAAATAAAAAAGAAAAAACTCGCACCCTAGTTGGAGACGCAATGATGTGGTGTCGCTAAGATATCTTATTTGGTTTATTATTAGCTTGGAGACGACTCGAAAAAATGTAATTAATATTAGAAATATTTTAAACTTTTTATACATCAATTTCACGCCGTTAGCCACTGGAAACTAAAATAAAATTAAATACGTCGGAAGACAAATTTGAATTGCAACCGTCATTCAGAGAGAACCCTCTTAACAACGCATGCGCGCCCTCCCGAGGGTTGATTTTTCCTTTCCTACGTCGTGGTGTATACACTGTGTTCCCTCCTCTTGTGCCAGGTTCTATCCGACGGGTCTGTCCTCCATCTTTCCTACGTCGTTGTGTATACACTGTGTTCCCTCCCCTTGTGCCAGGTTCTATCCGACGGGTCTCTTTCCTCCATCTTTGCTCTGGCATTCTAAATAACACTCCTAAGTCTTAACTGGAAATTTGATGTTCTATCTGGCTCTGATGTTGATGAATAAAACTCGAATCTATGAAGACAATCTTCTCTCTGCTCTCCAAGCACTCTCTACTGTCACAGCAAGAAACCATAATTGCACTCATAACAAAGGCCTCGATATTACACGAAACATTGACGTTAAAATTAGAAGTATCTGAAAGAAGACACAAATCGAAATTCCATGCACACCTAAAACATAAAAAAAAACGGAAAAACTTCTTTGCCCTAAAATGATGCATTCCATATATTTGAGCAATGACACCAGTGCATAACCACAGTTCAAGCAAATCAAATTCATAAACGTGTTCAATGAACTAACACTTCAGATAACCAAGCTGTTTACCACAAAAGCCTGTGGTAACCTGAGCTGCAGCATCACCTGGAGCAGCACGACATCACACAAATTCACACACAAACACGAACACAAAGATCATGACACCCATGGGGGAGGTCACATGTAAGATGCTGCCGCAACTACGGGGAGAGAAGAAGAAAAGGTGAATAGTAACATGAGGAAATCCCTACTCTCAACTAATGACCTAAACTTCCAAAAGATTCCAACATCCTACACCACTATATTCATCATTAACATCCAGCATAGATATGCTGCTGAACAAGAGTGGTACAATTTCACTCTAGCTTGTCCACACATTTTCATGCCAACACTTCATAGCAAGTCTACCCATTAACGTGGTTCTACACAAGTACCATATACCTAGAAGAAGAAACTTACATCTGAATTTAAGGGGTGATAACATAGAAGCATCTTTATGGAGCGCTGAGAGTAATGCAGACGGGCCTTGAGAGACCCGCTTACAATAGCCTCCTCCAACTTCTTCCTCTCAGTCTCATGTGATGTAAACACGGGAAGATCTAAACTAGCATTTGCTTTCCCTCAGGTAACAAGTTCAACTTAAGCTTTTCAATCACCGTTGGAAATTGTAACGAATATTATAGAGCAACATCAGGCTCACGCACGCACAGCATAAGACGAACCAATGGATCAGGTGTAGCCGCAATGCAGTCTTGACGTGGGCGTAATTTACTGAGCTGGTTGACATCAGATGCACACCAGCTCGACTTCAAATTTGAGTTCCTGGTAAATTTGTTCAATTGACAAACGATTCATTTTTTCATTAGGCCTAATGTTTTTGGTCGGGCCTTTTAAAGCTTAAGAATTCTTGGTGCTTTAAAGAGATGTTTGAGAGCGCGGATTTAGTTATACCACTAGCATACCTTCTATTTCTGTTTAGTAATCTTCTTATCCCATATCTTTTACCTACTCTTCTTTCAGATTCGTTGCTATTCTACTCATAATTAGGTTATTCCACGAGCAAGTCTTTTTTTTATTCATATGAACACAGATTATTCATCTGTTCCACTGGGAATAAATTTCATGCCATTCAGACACTAACATTATTAAGACCAGATCTTTCATCAATGTGCAAATGGCTTCATGGCAGCATAGTTTTTTTCATTGCTACTAAACAGAACTCATAAAACTAGGAACAATATCCTGACATGAGCGACCGTCATCTCCAGTGTCACCAGATGGATGTGCTGTCCGTAGCATCACTTTGAAGACTTCAAAGTTGTAGAGCTGTTCTCGTTCACTGCGGAAGTTTTAGACAAATCTGCAGGTGAA
>VCRD01000838.1:73100-83333 GCA_006783055.1 Trinorchestia longiramus | reverse complement strand
GATGCTTGATCAGATGATGATGCAGTAATGCTTGATCAGATGGTGATGCAGTGATGCTTGATCTGATGATGCAGTGATGCTTGATCAGATCGTGATGCAGTGATGCTTGATCAGATGGTGATGCAGTGATGCTTGATCAGATGGTGATGCAGTGATGCTTCATCAGATGGTTATGCAGTGAGGCTTGATCAGATGGTGATACAGTGATGCTTGATCAGATGGTGATACAGTGATGCTTGATCAGATGGTGATGCAGTGATGCTTGATCAGATGGTGATGCAGTGATCCTTGATCAGATGGTGATGCAGTGATGCTTGATCAGATGGTGTGCAGTGATGCTTGATCAGATGGTGATGCAGTGATGCTTGATCAGATGGTGATGCAGTGATGCTTGATCAGATGGTGACGCAGTGATGCTTGATCTGATGATGCAGTGATGCTTGATCAGATCGTGATGCAGTGATGCTTGATCTGATGATGCAGTGATGCTTGATCAGATCGTGACGCAGTGATGCTTGATCTGATGATGCAGTGATACTTGATCATATGGTGATGCAGTGATGCTTGATCTGATGATGATGCTGTGATGCAGTGATGCTTGGTATGATGGTGATGTAGTGATGCTTGATCTGATGGTGATGCAGTGATGTTTGATCTGATCATGATACAGTGATGTTTGATCTGATAGTGATGGAGTGATGTTTGGTCTGATAGTGATGCAGTGATGCTTGTTCTGATGGTGATGCAGTGATACTTGGTCTGGTGGTGATGCAGTGATACTTGGTCTGGTGGTGATCCAGTTATGCTTGGTCTGGTGGTGATGCAGTGATGCTTGGTCTGGTGGTGATGCAGTGATGCTTCATCTGATGGTGATGCAGTGATGCCTGGGCGTGTGGTGATGCAGTGATGCTTGGTCTGGTGGTGATGCACTGATGATTCTTCTGGCTTTCTTACATTTTTCGTTGCTCAGCTGCTCGGTCTTTACTTTTATTTCCGCTAAGCAGTATTCCCTACATTGTTTTTCTCTGTGTCGCAGTAAATGAGTGGAGATCAATTCTGAAGCATCAATTAATAATTAGGGTTTTTCTTTTCTGCAGTTTTTTCTATATAATTATTTTGAAGAAAGCGCTGTTGTTTCTAATTGCTTCTTTTCAAACATGAGAATTCTACATAAATGGAAGAAAGAGCTTATTTTTAAACAGCATTTCTGGTTATTATGTAGCTGTAAGTGCCAATATTAATTAAAGCTCTGTGAAAATTTGTAATGGTACAACTTCAAAGTTTTTGACTTGATACAAATTCATTTAATTATCTTTATAAGTTTCAATTTTTACCAGCCAAAGTACGGTAACTTTTTCATTTTATTTAAATCACTACTTGAATCGAATATTTTGTTTATGAAATATGAACTTCAACATGTTTGAAAAGTTTTCAACTTTCATCGCTACTTCTATCATGAGTAAGAGCCTGAAGCTGTTCGATTTTTACTTCAGTAACTTGTCTTTTTAATTCAATGTTATACATCCTGCACGGCTGAAAGACATTTTATGATAAACATGAACATAAAATTCTTTTCAATTAACTTTTAAAAGATATCACGATATTTCATGTACTAGCTTTTTTGAATATATAAATGTTTTGTTCATGATATTCCTTTGTTTGCATCTTTTTGATATTCATCTTGTTCAACTTCTTCTCTATAAATTTCAAGTTCTCTCCGCCTGCCTTCTATCGCCGGTAGCAGTGAATGATGAAAACAGGTCAAATATCCTTCCCTGCGTTCCTCCTATATTCATATAGTTCATGAATTCAAGAAATTAAAAAAATGTGCATTTTTTCTAGACAGGGTTCAGAGTGTGACACACGGACAGACGGACGGACACAGCTCTTATTATAGCATATATAGATTTGAGTGGATCGTACACCCGAAAATTAAGTCTATCGTGCCCACAGCAGGCAAACTTGCCTCACTAATAAATCACACAACATGAAAACGTTGCTGTTTATGCGTGTTCCAATTTCACATAAAAAACCAACAAACAATAGAAATTGGTCGTGAGAAAGTTTTGAAAACGAACAAATTATGACGTTCATCTTTCAAGAGATTCTTTGTAAGGGGTTACTTCGTTGAATTTACCGACAATGAACTGAAACTTTCGTACAAAGATTTTTTAATACCTGGTCAGAGAGATTTTATCCCCGTGTGCTTCTACTGATGACATTCTAATTCGTGACAGCAATGCCTGCACTGAAGCCAGTGCTTGATCAGCGCCTGAACACAATACAGATGCCAGTTACAAGTATTTGCCCTAATATTTAATTTGCTGACCCATCTTTCCTTTAACTAGGGTTGTTCTACTAGGTCACCGTAAGCCAAGTGAGGATAATTTCCCCCTTGCCGCTTCCCGTACATTTATAGAAGGGTTTCTTGCATGATTTTTCCTCTGAGTAATAGTTACACTGTTAAAACGAGGACTGACTGTTATATTACAACAGAAACACCTAAGTCAAGCTTTTGTCCAGTTTTTACCTAAATATGATGTAACATTGTTAGTCAATTTTTGTCTCCATATAAAAGAGCCGCAATCATTATCTTTAAGTGATAACCAAGGCGTTTCTCACCACATTAAAAAATTATTACTCCTATAAACCAGGACACTATGTGCACGTAATACTTACACGTCAGCATGAATGTACAGTGAAATAGAAATAATGTATGTTCTTTAATACTTTTCGAGAAACGAAGAACTTTCATAAGGACGAAAAGAATCAAATTACAGAACTAGATCGGTAAATGTGTCATTCTCCATTCAACATATTTTGTGCATGCATATCATTTTTTGACTCCCACAAGCATCTGAAGACGCAATTTTAAGTGACACACAAAAAACTTTTCTTGGGCGAGATCTTTACATACCGAAATAGTATCACCCGTATTGGTGCATGAGTTGATGGTCTCCGTCTGATTGCTTTGAAGGGACGACCCAGTGACCGTCATGTTGAATCCAGGGCATCCGTCTGCAAGCTTCGGGTCAGAGAATTCACAAACAATATTTATATTAGGTTCATCAGTATCGAAGGTGACTGTGCATTCATCATGAACCTCACTAGGATTGTCGATGCATCCAAGCCCCTCGTGGAAATACACAATCGTAGCAAATGCTTGCGATTTTCTTGGAATTCGGATTGTGTTGCCACATTCATTCGCTGGAAAATAAAGAAACGTTTTTAAGAGAAAATAATCCTTGGGCTGCTCCTCATTTTATATATTGTACGGTATATTTATTTTCCCATGAATGCTCATAATTTTAAAATTGCACATTTTGCGCAGCCTCTATCTTTCAGTTCGTTAGTGAGATTTTTATTTAACTTGCTTAAAGACTCAAGAGCCTGATTCAGCATTTAGAATGCATTTGTTACATAAAAATCCCATTTTATGACTATACTTTTTAAAAATTAATTCTTAAAATGCAAACAAATGTTCCTATTCAGCTTTGTTATCTGTGAGTATGAAGTATTTACATTCAAATTGCGACAAAATTAATTTGTACAAGCTCCAATGTACAATACTTTTCGTCATTTCTTTAAAATTGGTGCTTGCATGATTCCAAAGCCTTTCTGTGTTATTAAGAACATAAACTGAAACTTAGCTTTTACTTTTCTGAATAACCTAATTAATTTAACAATTTTATCTATACGAAGTAAAACAGGACTAAAATATTCGTAGAGTTATAACAAGGGCAGATAATACGCATATTAATGGTCATTAGCATGACCTTTCCGCCTGATGAATTCTGTCAAACAGTTTTCATGATTTTCAAACAAATTATAACAAATTTGCCCTGGAATATTATTCCATTTTTCAATGGCTACACGTCCTAGTTTTTAAATATTCTGCAAGGCCTGCCGATGTATTTATATTTTCAAATCTCGCCATAGATTTTCGAATGGGTTAAAGTCAGGACTCAACAAGTTCCATGGCAAAAGTACGATTTTTTTCTGTACCCATGTAATCAAATTTAAACGCATGCTTGCGGTAGATGCCATGCTGAAAATTGAAATGCCTGCCAGTCAAAAGATTTTGCGCGGATAACTTGAGTCTTTCATTCATTACTCTCACGATCGCAGTCCAAATTTCATCGACTGACCGACACTAATTTTCGTCAGAATTCACTAGTAATCATCGAGTTTTTCTTACGATAAACCTATAATACATCGTCGGAATTGGTGTGTCGAATGTCCCATATTATTGTTCGATTACCATTAATTTATTGGGTCATTATCGTGAGTTTTGTACGAAGTCCGTCGACAAAAACTGGTGAAAGACTGGTTATATTTCCATCGGACCGATGATAAATTATCGTTCGAATTTACTGATAAATATTTATGCTTTCAAAAATATTGGTTACAAATGATTATTTATAAATAACCATTTTTGAAAGCAGGGTAAATTGCAAGGGTTGCAATTTTAATTTATCGTCGGTTTGATGGTAAAAATAACTGATTATTAACCGGTTATTATCGTTGTAATTCGTACAAAACACTAGAGTTACCAGTAAATTAACTATAATCAGACGATAATATATGCCATTTGCGATACCAATTTCGATGATATATCATCGCTTAATCCTAAAAATTGATCGGTTTATCACAGGGAAAAAACGATAATTACTAAGGAATTCCGACTTAAATTAGCGTTGGTCAGTCGATAAGTTTCGGACTGAGATTGCAATTAAGTAACCAGTCCCACATGAGCTGAAACAACCCCAAAACATCACGCATGCATCTCCATCTTTAATTGCTGGCACTGTGTCCTTGGGTATAAAAGCCTCACGATTCTGACGACTAACTTGTTTACATAATTACTTTACAAATAATTCAATTTTTGTTTCATTACTTTAAAGTACTAGTTCTCAGAAGCATTTTTTTTTCAAGAAAGTTTTGGCGAAAGTTCAGTGTACTGAAAGATGACGTGGTTTGTGATAAGGCATCTGTCGTGGTCTATATCTATGTGAGTCATTCCTATATCAACAGCGTTGAACTATTCTAGTACTCACACTGATACCCTGCATATGCAAGTCTTTGGCGATGTCTTTCAACACAACTCTTGCGTTCATTTTAACTTAGCTGCATAGTTTACACGTTGCTCCTGGTGACAATTCTGACGGTCTTTCACGCCCAAGAAAAGTGGTCCAAGTGCCAAACTTTTTACATTTCTTATGACTTGTTGTACGGTAGACCTAGGGATAACTAAGCCTTTTGGAATAGTTCAGTAACAATAACCAGACTTGTGGGAGTACACGTAAAAAAATGTGAGTTTCTTACAATTACATGAGTCGATGCCTTCAGGTGAAAGTCTTACTGTTGTACTAATATTTTAGTCCATCAATTTTAGCATACTGTTCTTGTTAAATTTTTCAATTGGATCTGTCGTTCTGAAAACTGTTTTCAATTTGTTTTCATATATATATATAATAACATGAAAAACTTGGAATCACACAAAATTTAAATTATAAGAAATGACTATAAGTATTGAACATTGGTAGGTGTAGGAATAATTTCGTCGCTAATAATTAACTATCATTTATATCTATTTAGGTAAAAGCTATCGAATTCAAATCGTAATTGCAATAATGGTCGAGTTTTGATACAAATTATGGAGGAAAACGTATTACTTTAGCCTTAAATCCCGACATCGTGCAATTTTCTCTTAGTTAAATATCCTTTATTCACCCCCTTACCGTGAGTCAATGTACCACTTTAGACTACGCCAATTTACCACCTCACAGTGGCTCAATTTACCACCCTACACTAGATCTATTTACCACTTTATGCTAGGTCTATTTACCATCTTGCAGTACGTAATCATCATGCAGTATGTTAGTTTACCACCCTATAGTCTGAGGAAAAGTATGAGTTTATAAATAGTAGTCCGCATTCTTTTATCATAAGAATTACTGTAGCCCCTGACACCCATGCCATGATTTATTTGCCTTAACTTCAAAAAAACAAAACTCTTTACCGCCGATGTAAACAAGGTTGCGTACATTGGTTTTTACAATTTTAATACAATAAAAAAATGCAGAAATTTTATGTCGGATAACATTAAAAGAAAAGCATTCCTGAGGCTGTCTTTATTTCCCCTCCTACTCATCGTAGTCTCATTTTCTGTGCTGTTGCTTCTTACGATCAGTAGTACTAGTATTACATACAAAACAAATAAATTAGATTAGAACCAAAAATATAAATTAAATTAGAAACCAAAATTCTACACTTTGCTGCTTTACTTAAAAAAGGATCAGAGTAAACTTTAATTTCATTTTGATTAGTATTATTTCATATATTTTAATAAGTAGAAAAACAAATTTTGAAAATAGCTTTAGAATTAAACGATTACAACATCACTCACAGAAGTAGCCAATGCCAATATTCATCTGGGGAATAAATCGATGTACGAGTATCGTGACACTATTATTACGGGCTGTCAAGCAAGAGCGATAGTCCACTGCTGTGACATGGGCTATGAATGTGTCTCCGTTCTCGCGCGTTATGAAACTCTCATCGTTAATCCGATCTGCAAAATAAGAGGCTGCTGATAACGGTGCACACGGTAAGTCCTCCTCAGACGCTCCATAAGAAACTCCTGTGTTATTATGTCCACTGACGTTCACAGCTAACAAAAGAGTGCATAATTCGTAAGAGGCTCTTTTAAGCAACACTCGTGACGATCGTAGACACCCACAACACACTCATTGATCGGAAAATTCCTGGTTCACGCCGTCTCAAACATTTGAATTTTTATTGAAATAAACTATTTACCTGCTAGGTAATATTCTTTACTGTTTCAGTATTTTGAGCTATTTGAGACATATATAAGAATGAAAGAGCAACAAACGGAATTTATACTAACATTTTACAAATATTGTCGCATGTACTGATAAATGTCTCTTATGATATTCTTCTAAAAATAAATTACCCATAGATGACTGAAAAAGTAGGTATATTAACGTCATTGGGTAAACACTGTTAACAAATTTACCTGAAGGTAATGCAATAGCAATGCTTGAAACCAAATTAAAATATACTATTTCAAATAAATGAATCGTTTTTCATTGAGATCATAAAATAATAATTTCAACATGATCTAATCGATATTGTTTGGAGTGTGACTTCGTCATCACTTTATGAAACAATATCACTTTTGAAAATAATTGCAATATAAAAAGCAAAAAATTCAGATACATAATTTTTTTGCCCATTCACTCTTAGGAAAAGAAAACAGCTAACAATATAACCCCGCAAGGGTTTCTATTAATAAACGTGCAAAGATAAATAATAAAACCAGACGAATTCGGAGCAGATCTAAAAATTGAAATGTTGCTATTAGATATATTGACACAAAACTCCTAATATAATGGTGAGTTGCTGAGTCTGGAGAGAGATATAGTTTACTGTTGGTCTAACACTTCTAACTACTATGCTCAGATCAATTTTCTACCCCAGTCTGAATTTTATCATCTGACCAACGCCAATTTTGGTCGAAATTCACCGGTAATTATTGTCTTTTTCTAATGATAAACTTATGATGTGTCATCGGAATTTGTGTGGGGAATTGCCCATATTATCGTCGAATTACCGTTTATTTACTGGTCATTATCGTACGTCCGATGATAATAACCGGACAATAACTGGTTAATGATTATTTACGAATAATCAATTTATATACATATAGAAGATATACTATTTCTTTTCATTTTATTCATATATTAATATAATAAATAATATTTATCACCAATTTATAATAAACAATCAATAGGTTTTATTATAATATTGATTTTTTATAATAATATTACGATATATATTGTAATAAATAATCAACTAACTATTTATAATGATAAATAATAGAGCATCAAAATCTACCGATAAATTCCAACGGCAATTTATTGTCGGTTTGATGGTAAAAATAAACAGCCATTAACCTGTAATTATCGTCGGACTCGTACAAAACTTACGATAATGACCTTAAATTAACAGTAATCCGACGATAGTATGAACCATTTGCGGGACCAATTCCGACGATATATCATCAGTTTATCGTAAGAAATCATCGATTTATCGTAAGTAAAAAACAATAACTACTGGTGAATTCCGACGAAGATTAGCGTCGGTCATACGATAAAATTCGGAGTGGGACGTAACAAGTTAGTTCGCCCATTGCGATCACTTTTCTTCAACAACCTCAGGAGCAAATTGTAGTATAAAATCAGAAACCGCTCAACAGTCAGTACACACATTATTTTATTACATTAATTCTAAGAATTTTGTTAAAGTTTTGTGTGCAGAAAGTCTTTGTTCACATCACCCAGTTCAACAACTCCCATGGCCATAACCAGCATATTTCTTGTTACACGAAAATCATCTCAAATTTCACTAAGAAAACTGTAAAAGCTGGTGGCTAAATGAAGAAGATTGAAAATAATAGGTAGCGAAAGCGATATGAGAGACTTGGAACTTTGAATGTCTAGCTCCTCGTTTGGTTTTCATTCGGTCATATAAACGAGCTGCGAATAGGAACCCGTCATAACTTTGCAGTTTAGGTGAACAAATATGTGTATTAGATAGAACTGCAGGAGAACCTACGGTGTTGAGATTTTGTTTAAAAAAGTTGTGTGGAGGTCTTGTGATAAACGAGTGTAGACTCCGCTATACGGTGTGTGTCCGTCGTGGTGCTGCCACAAACCCGACTCATTATCCACATTTAGCTTACTTTGATCCTAACATAATAAAGTATTCAGTTGTTTTAGAGGAAATTTTCAACAGTGATTTTCTAAAATTAGGTCGTGATAAAATAAACTTTCAAAAATGGACACAGAAATGTTCAAATGCTTTAAGATGGATATTTTGTTACCCGTTTAGAAAGCTATCGATTATTTCGCATCAAACCGTTCCATTCCTTTAAACAATCGTTTCAAACCGGATCATCATAAATCAAACACAATTACCTTCAAAAGAACCTTCCCTGTAAAACAGGTTAGACGGTTCTGGATCGATGAAAGAAGACATCATGTACTGCACAAAACTAAAAGAACCGTACCCTTCAACCATTTTGTATGGAAGCCCACTTCTCTCTGAAAATGATGATAATTTCTGTTATTTCATGTGACAAATGAAGGACCGATATCGTTATTAGGAAAAGGAAACTGCGTTCAGTCAATACAGTAAATGAAGTTAAAATATTCTATCAACGACAAAACAAACAAATATTAGGTCAAATCGTTTTGAGTTTGGCTGAATGCAGCGAACTTCAAACTCCAAAATCCATGTTCGTAGCCACTCGTTGGATAGATATGTGTCTTCCATTAAATGAAAAGGCAATATCAGGTAGAGAAAGTTTTTTCATCTGTTATTAGAAAAGTAATGTGTTAGGATACAGCAAGATTTTCATCTGAATATTTTTCAATGTTACTATTAGCGTAAGTAATGACTTTATTCAAATTTACAATTATTTTACCTCTGCCAAATCATAATAGGGCAATCATTATTCAGATGAAACTGACTGGATTAGCATCATGAAGTCAATACTCAGTTTTAAGCGCACAGTATTGCCTGCTTCTTCCAACAAATATCCTGCATGCAATTTGCTGCATTCACTATTAGCCTACTGCTTGCGTTCAATCACGTTTCACCAGCCCATACCCATACTATATCAATAAACTCAGTATCTGATGTAATTTTCAACAATTTGTGGAATTTCATAGTGATTTTTAGAAAACTCTTCATATAGGTCCGCGAGTATGTGCACGTTTTTACTTGTGTATCATTCAGAGTAATTTTGTGATTATGTATCCACCTAATAATGAGCAAATTAGAGCGTTCCCTTACGAGGGTCAATTGTAAAGATCCTAACTGTATTCTCGAAGTGGTGATTTCATATTTTATTTCCCTAGTGTAGAAGTTTGCTCACTACATAATTCAGCAGGAGAAAGTTTAATGAAAAGTATCGAATCAGAGTCAGCTCACTGACTCAGTAACCCTCACGACACAGCCGCGAATGGTCGTGCGAGAAAGGTGCTCAAGTACGTGAAGTGTAAGAGTTCTATCTTACGAAACGTACCAATCACGCCGAATAACGTGAATACTTTAACTACTGACCGAATAATTACCGAAGTGATTTAAAGTGTCTACCGTTAAAGTTTAACCGAAATATTTAGAACAAACAAGATATCTAGACAA
>VCRD01000838.1:59464-72490 GCA_006783055.1 Trinorchestia longiramus | reverse complement strand
AATGGAAAAAATACAACGGAAAGCAACGAAGATGATTCCTGAACTCCGCAATCTCAGCTACGAAAGACGTCTTCAACGCCTTGAACTTATATCCCTAGAACAAAGAAGACTGCGAGGACAACTTATTGAGACCTTTAAGTATCTAAATGGCCTCAACAATGTTACCATTGAAGGGCTCTTCGAAAGAGACGGTAACGTAAGAACCAGAAATAACGGTCAAAAACTATTACTGAGAAACTTCAAGATATCTCAAGCTATGAACTTTTTTCCCGTTAAAATTGCCGCAACTTGGAACCAGCTGCAAGAAAACATAGTTTCTGCTGGCACTGTGAACACATTCAAAAATCGTCTCGATAAATTTTGGACTACGAACCCCCCTGTACTACATCCTACTAACTATGTCCCTAACTCCTTAAGGTTAATGCATGATTGAGATAAATGCTCGTGACATAAACGCCTGTGCGTGAGTGATATGTGTGCACACGACTAAATTGACTTACGTGGTTAAGGTATACGTGCATGACTGATGGATTTACTTTTAGACGGCATGGGACTTCGGTATTGAACCAAGAATGGGCCAAACGGCTCGTTCCTATTGCCTTATTCTATTCTATTCTATTCTATTCTCACTGCTCGTTGGAGACCTAGAAGTGCTGCCTAACGATCACCTCAGCTCCGCAAGACAGCTGGCCTGTTTGCCAAATGTTAAGATTCAAAGTAACAGAGCAGAGCTTTTTTCTCCCGCTGTAACGCAACAAAACGAGTACCTCTCAGAACCCCAAGAACAAATTAAATTCATGCATTGGTTATCAAAAAGATAAAAACAAATCATATAAGGTAAAAACACAGGAGCCTTTGCGAGAATTTTCAGTACGGTTTCCTATAAGAGAGAGAAATGTTCTCATAGTTCTTTCAACTGGAAAAAAGTGGTCACAAGAACTTTTAAAAATGAGTAAGTTAAAAAACAGCGATATAGTTTAAATAATAGAACCCTTCTCAGTAGTTATGATGCTGTAACTCATGTGTCAAACGTTTCCCATTCTAAGTAAGGACCGAAATTTGTACACCTTTTTATCATTACTGATATCGTCTTTCAATGTCTTTTCAGTTCCAAAGCTGACAAAAACACTGAAAATAAATGGTGTTTCAGTCTCCAAATCTACACGGCGTCCCATAAACATTTATTCAACGAATATATGTCATTATTAAAATAGAATTAAAGTAAGGCAATGAAATTTGACACATATGTTTAAATGACTGTTGCTAACACATCATAGCAATCAGATTTCAAAATAATTTTGTTTGGCCTTGATTACAAGCTTCAAACGACTGACAACTGAGTTTCATGAACGCCGTACTACTTCATCATCCAATGCAGACCATAAAGCAAGAAGGACATCTCTCAGAGCAGGGACACTTGAGTAGGATTTGGTTGAGACATTCCTCTTTAAGATAAACTAAATAGCAAAGTCCATTATTGAGTTGATGTCTGGACTTAAATTGGACCACGTGTTTCTACCCCAAGACCGGCTGAAATTATCATTGCGCCACTGCTGGGTCAAATTTTATGTGTGGGATGGAGCACAGTCCTGAGTGAAAACGTGACCATTTCCTATACCTTCAGGGATCCGCAGTAACATTTTATGTGTCAACATTTTGCCGTAGACTTACGTGTTCACTCTGACATCCACCTCGATGAAGACCAAAAGAGACTTTAATCCATCAGAAGTGACTACGGCTCATACCATCACTCCAGCATATTTCATACTGCGGACAAGGGCATGGCTATCTTTAGGCATACCTTCTGTAGCACGGCCGTAGGTTTTATTATTCTGAATGTTGATAATTGTTTCCACGATGAAGATCTTCACGTCGGGCCTAATGAAGATATGGTCACAAACGCCCTGGATCTCCGCCATGATTATTTTGCCCCTGTCATATATTTTATATACGGAAGTTGTTTAAGTAACAGTTTTGATTGTGTTTTGTATCCAGTAAGCCTTACTTCATTTTGAAGTAACGTGTGCATAGATGATATTAAAATCCCAAGCCGTCTCACCATTTTCTTTATCGTTCACCAAGGATTTTGCTGCATTTTATTCACAACCGTTTGCACAACTCGTTTAGTGCGAATAGAACGTTTCGATCAGACGTAGGCATGTCAGAGGCTGAATCAGTCTTTGTAGATCGTTTCTAAACATTGAATACACTTTTATGACGCACTCCACCAGCTTATTTCAGCAGTTTTCTGTGCAACAATATTTTTACGTCGTGCGTGAGACGCTATTTTGTTGGAAATAATATACACAAACAAACCCAACAAGCAGCACCAGTGTATAAGGCAGTTGAAAAACGCTGTGCGTAAATTTGAATATTTTCGGGCACACTCTGTTCTATGGGACTGGTTATAAAAGTGGGTAAATATTTAAGGGACACCCTGTAGTAATAAATGTTTTGAAAAAAGTGCTTCAGAATTCAATATAAAAAGGTTACAGGGATTAAGCATTATCTTCATAAGTGAACGGAGTTAGACGAAACTAAAGACGTGAGATAATGTCCATTGTTTAAAGAAAAACTTAATTTTTACTTAGTACAGCAAATAACAATTGTAAATGTTTCGTAACTTTCTGATTAACCATCTCATGTGTGTGCATATACGTTCCACCAAATTTGCAGAACTTTGCTTGTTCATTTGAATGTGAAAGTATGCATCCCTGACATCACTTACACTAAAAGCACGCAACAATAAATAGATGTTGAGCCTCACCCAAGTTGATTATCCAAAGCTCATTAGCGAATTTTTCCGACCGTACGAAAATAGTGATGTCGCCTGTCGCGCATTTAAAGAGAGGGGAGCCCAGTTGGAAGCCAGTGCAGCTGCCGTCAAATACAAACGCGTCCAAGCCTGCAAAAACGTCAAGCAATGTTTTAGTATCTGGTTGTTGTGGAGGGAATAGAGAATAGAATACAATGAGGCGATAAGAACGAACTTTTTGGCCCATTCTTGGGTCGGTACCCAAGTCCCATGCCGTAATTCTAGCCGCGTCAACCATAGCGGCGTCGGGGTTCGAACCCAAGGCTTCCCACTTGCAAGCAGATTCGCTCACCAGTCGACCAAGCTGGTGGTAATACTCGACAGGTTGACGATAAAATGTTTTGAAAGCTTTGGAAAACTTATTTCTGTAATCAAATATGATCCCAGTTTATTTTTATCTTTCTCCTGCGTCTATCTTAGTCACATGTTCAGTCTTAAAATGTTAATACCAGTCGCAAGAAGGTGTTCAAATGTTTTGAATGTCTCTTCTTTGTTTAGGAATATTCTATTGTGTATAAAAAGCCCAGAGTCATTAAACAAGTGTGATCAGTAGAAGAGAAATAAGACGAATAGATACGTTATTACAAAATCTCATCATTAAAGCTTCGCAATTTTTGAACAGTAACATCAGCAGTGTGAGGAGGTGCGTTGTCGTGGAGCAACATTGGGTTATCACTGTTCACTAGTCTAGGTTACTTCTTTCCAAATTTCTATGCGTAAAATTACTTTCGAAGTAATACGATATTTCTACTACCGTTTTATCTTGTTACAGAACAGAATAATGAATAACACCCATCACAGACAACCATACAGTGAACAACAAATTCTCAGTGCAATGGATGTTTTAGATAGTATTTTGTGTCTCTTCTGCATCTATGCTCTGAGCTGTTTTCTTGCTTAACAAAGGTATCTATTCTCATAACTGGTCATGAGTCAACTCAAAAATGTTTTCTATTTTATCCAGAAAAAGAAGTATGCTTCGATGCACCAGCAAACGCATTATAAGTATTGTATTGTGGATACCAAAGGCGTCGGGTCACTATAAAATAAATCATTTTTTCCGTTATTAGCTTTCTTTTACTTTACAACCATGTTACCAGCAGGTAGGATACTGAATGGAAGATTTTGAATATTCTTCAAAAATATTCAAGTTCTGATAGTAACACGGGTAAAACTGAAAAGTGTATTTTATTTCATAGATCCTTAATTTGGTCACTGCCAACCCATGGAATTTCCTCGGGTACTATCTGGGCCATGTTATCCGTAGATAAGATACAAAATGGAAGTTCTGTATATATTCAGGAAAAATATCCATTTGAAACAAAATCATTCGTCGTAAATCTTTAATACATTCGTCTCCATAACAGTTTTAAGTTATTCAAATCTAAACCGTGGAATTTCTACGGGAACTATCTAGTAATGTTACTGTATATTCGTGTTTATTGATCCAAAATTAGGGTAGTGTAACTACACTAAGGTAAGAGTAGATACACGTCTGTATCAATAGCAAGCACTAAATTTAGGAATCTATCAAGTGTAGCTACCATCCTTCCAGAGAGGAACCACTAGACTTCATAAAGAGCTACAGCAGTATGAGGGTATAAGTTATACGGCAGACGGCTCAGAGGAATTAGCTAAATTCCTGAGGGTAAGATGCTCACGCACACATTGGCTCACACTGAAAAACGCGCCAGACTTCTGTCTTCAGAACCATTATATCCGAACGTACCCACCACCACAACGAGCGTTGGTCTTGTGTCCGCAAAAATCATAACGCATGTCTCCACAGACTGACACGAAAACTCTAACGCTCAAAAACTCCAACGCTCAAACATTCAAAGCCATGACGAGGAAAGAACAATGACAATAATTGAACCAGCCCTTTGTATGTAAGCAGTATAAATGCATATTTGTCGTGTAAATCGCACCTGAGTTTGCTTGTTCCATTTAGGTATACACTCACAGACATCCCCTTAGAACTCCATATATTCAGGCCAGCATAAAGAAACATAACCCTATTTTAGCAAGAGAAGTAGCAAAGCTGCAAAATAATATCATACCAAGTCAAATTATATGCGTACGAACTGTATTAAACCGTTGAGAATATTTTATGACATGAACGATTATCATTCACTTTTCAGTTATCATTCTGCATAGAAAACTGATTTGTATCAGGGAATAGCTGTGCTACTTTTGATACGAAAACCAGCCTCATCTTCCTTAAAAAACAAAAAATAACTCAGAAATTTTGAATACAGCAATATTGAGAGTTGACACAGTCACAATTGAATCCGGTCAGCTGTTCAAAATAACGATAAGCATTATTTAACTTTGACGTTTACATACGAGCTCGTTAGGCGTTATTCTTCCTTTACTTAATCAACCTTCTCACCTTCTGCAGCCGCAGCTTGTGCACACACGACGATGTTGGTGCTGGGTAGGTCGACAGTCGCATTTGCAGCGTATTGAAGACGCTGTTCGGTTATAGTCGTACGCTGGTACACCTGCTCAGGTTTACTTCATAAATGTCTTAAGAACTTGATTGACTCGCCATACCTGCCATAACACTGGTACAGTTAGTGTTGTATATACTACAGGATGTGTATAAAGCTTTAAGCAAATGCCAAATAAATCATTATAATTTTGCTTTACAAAATCATGGAACAATTCATTCATGTTCATAAGACAGGAATTATTATGAACAAGAGTTCATAAAATGAGTTACGCTACATATAACAAAACATTTTAAACATCTATCAATATTTGGGTCAGTGTAATGGATGATTTTTATCGCGCAAATTCTTCAACCGAGTGATAAGCTGCCTATCAAATCAGCCTTGCCACGTTTATAGCCCCAACCTCTGTCTCTCGACTAGTGGGAGTTTTGGGGAGATGAACAATAAAAGATATCGACAATTGAAAATTTAAATAAACTCCGGAAAATCAAAGGAAAAGTGAGTATAGGAGAAGTGATTAAATAAAAAGTCTGACACAACTGAAAGCCGATGAGTTCAAACCTACGCTTATACGCATGAACTCCATATGACGACGAGACTAATATTTTTACATTAATCTAATAAAACCAAACATCTTTTTCTTATGTATATTTCTCTAATTCATTGTCATAAATTTGCCATCATGTTGACGTTCAGAGTGTTTAAACTGTCAACAACTTCACAAACGATCTATACAACCAACTTAGTTGATGCATCTAACGATTCAAAAAGTTTTTTTTAATATCCCACGGAATAATTGTAATCTACGTTTTATAAATCGAACATGAATATTTCAGATTGATTATACGAGGACTCACATAATCGAAACATGCAAACGATGTTCGTAAAAAGAAATCCATTAAAAAATGCAATCAAACTGTGTATTCAGAATGGACATGGACACAATATATTGAAAAAATATCGCCAAAATCAAGTTTGGCAAGTTACACAGAGACGTGAAAAGTTTTCAAATGCAATATCACTGAGTAAGATGAAATATACACGAATCTGATGGTATAAAAGATTATTGAAATATATCTGTCCCTAATATAAGTGACCACGAAAAATTTTATTGACGATCACTGTCGATCCAAATTATTTTTTGAATGAGTAGCGCGGTTCCTGGGAATTGTGGCAAAAAAATTTGTGTGGATGAGAAGAAGGAAACGACACGTTCTGTAGGCAAACACATTTTCCAATAACTCGTGGGAAATCAGAGTACGGCGAACTTTGTTGCGTACGAGATCACTTTAATTCTTTTGACAGCAATACGTCACAGGTACTCGCACTACACCAGCTCAACTCACCACACATGACAGCAGTACGTCACAGGTACTCGCACTACACCAGCTCAACTCACCACACATAACAGCAGTACGTCACAGGTACTCGCACTACACCAGCTCAACTCACCACACATGACAGCAGTACGTCACAGGTACTCGCACTACACCAGCTCAACTCATCACACATGACAGCAGTACTTCACAGGTACTCGCACTACACCAGCTCAACTCACCACATCGGAGTCAGGGCCCCTAGCTTTGAGTTTATTGAAGCGAATCTTCACAACCTTGGGGCAACCAAATGCGTTCATTGGTTCTGAAACCGCCACCTGGGAACAGTAAAAAGAAAGGAATTACGTTCATGAAAATATTTAGTAAATTAATCATTTTAATGTAATGTCCATTTACAGTGATGCACCTGTTTAAATATAAAGCTTAATTTCATCTAATCATATCTAAGACAGGGTTCTGGACTCTCGTTGTACTTGCCAGTAACTTATTTTGGAAAAACGGCAAAATTAGTCACGGAACTGAAAACCAGCGTTGATGCGCCAATGAACCTCATTTGACGTAGAAATTAGAGCGAAGACGTATTTGCATTTTCTCCCTGCCCTCTTTTGTTTTTTTGATACCACTTTTATCGGCACATAATGATCCAACATGACATCTTCACTTTGAATTATAAATTTCTTATTTCTCTAGCACAGCAATGACTCTTAATTCATGTTTCCAAATTTTGAAATCGACTTTCTCAGAGTTTCAGTGAATGCGGGTATTGAGCTTTTTAGGATTATCTATGATACTGGTACTGATACTCATCCAATTTATTTTACATCATTGAGACAGCATTAAAACTACTCGTACATCTACACTTTATGTATGTTTCATCAGTAATATTCTTCACTGGGTACAATAAAATATTTTACCTAAAACTTACAATTATGAAGCTCTGTCCTTTCATTGTGTACACTGCACAGCCCATTAATAAGAACAGAATAGAATAGAATAAGGCAATAGGAACGAGTCGTTTGGCCCTTTCTTGTTTCAATACCGAAGACCCCTGCCGTCTAAAGTAAATCCATTAGTCATGCACTTATGTACATCTTGACCACGTAAGTCAATTTAGCCATGTGCACGCATATCACTCACGCACAGGCATTTATGTCACGCGCATTTATCTCAATCATTCATTAACCTTAAGAAGTTAGGGACATAAAGTTAGTAGGATGTAATACTGGAGGGTTCGTAATCCAAAATTTATCGAGACGATTTTTGAATGTGTTCACAGTGACAGCAGAAACTATATTTTCTGACAGCTGGTTCCAAGTTGCAGCAATTTTAAAAGGAAAAAAGTTCATAGCTTGAGATGTTTTGAAGTTTTTCAGTAATAGTTTTTGACCGCTATTTCTGGTTCGTACGTTACCGTCTCTTTCGAAAAGCCCTTCCAGAGTAACATTGTTAGGGCCGTTGATATACTTAAAGGTCTCAATAAGTTGTCCTCGCAATCTTCTTTGTTCTAGGGATATAAATTGAAGGCATTGAAGACATCTTTCGTAGCTGAGATTGCAGAGTTCTGGAATCATCTTCGTTGCTTTCCGTTGTATTTTTTCCATTTTATTAATATCTTTTCGTAAGGTAGGAGACCAGAGTTGCACTGCATATTCTAAATGAGGCCGGACTAGCGGTTTATAGAGCGGTAATATTATGTTCTTTGACTTGTATTTAAAGTTTCGTATAATGAAACCAAGAATCCTGCTCGCATTTTTGACGCTTTTTTCCACTTGTTTGTCAAGTTTGAGATTTTCAGTGACAATGACACCTAGATCTCTTTATTGCTGGACTGTTTCAATAGGTATGTCTTACATCGTGTGTTGGAAATGCCGGTTATTTGCACAAACGTGCATTACTGAACATTTTTCAATGTTGAAGCTCATTTGCCAGGTTTCAGTCCATTGTAGAAGACGGTTGGGGTCTGATTGGATAGTTACTCTGTCCCTTTCTGTGAATGCTCTGTGACAGAGTTTTGTGTCATCGGCGAATTTGTTGATTTTACTGATGATTCCGACATCAAGATCGTTGATGTAGATGATGAAGAGGAGTGGGCCTAAAACGCTCCCTTGAGGGACTCCTGATGTTACAAGCGCTGGATCACTTGCTTGATCGTCAATCACCACGCGTTGAGTGCGATCAGTGAGCCAGTTTCGTATCCATCGGGAGTAGCTGCCTCGTATTCCATGCGCTTCCACTTTGGCCCTGAGTCTTTCATGGGGAACTTTGTCGAAGGCTTTTTGAAAGTCTAGATATACATGGTCTACGGATTTTGTACGGTCGTATGTGCGGTTAACTTCTCCAAAGAAGCCAAGGAGATTTTTTATATATGATATATTTTATATTATATTTTTTAATAAGCTCGAAATCATTTCTTATATGCTTCATATTGTATGAATAAAAAATAACTTTTCCTTAAATAATACACTGTGTACCTCCATCTCTGTCTCTCTCTATCTCTTTATCTTTCTATAAATGTGTGTCCATCCCATTTCTTACATTCTATTGCAGAAGAAAAAGTTATTGAACTGAAATCCGAATCTGAGGTGAATAGCTACTTGGACTTTTCTTCGTGTTACAATATTAAATGTATATATTTGATTAATTTATTTTTAAAAGTCAGAAATGTATTAAGTTTCATAGATTCTTAATTTTCTTTAATTTGAACTGTGAAATTTCCAAGGCCATGTTATCGATCGATAAGATATAGAATGGAAGTTCTGTATGTATTCCTGAAAACTATTAATTTAGAACACGATAATTCGTAGCAAATCTTTACTACACTTTAAAACTGACATATAAATTTATTTCATAGATCCTTAATTTTATCACCTTCAAGCCGTGCAATTTCCGCGAATACTATGTACTTACTAAGAAATTGCACTACCATGTAGTACGTTCGTAACTACAACCAAAAATTAACATTAACAAATAATCTTCATTCATCAGGGTCCTAGAGTGTCCTAGTCGGGCAAAATAAACTGAAGGGTCTAAGGCAAAAGGGCCAACAAGTTATTTCAAAGTCACACCTCTAGTTAATTCCGTAAAAATGACCTGCATAGAACCTTCACACTAAAGGCACAACTCACAAAAATTAGTCCTACGTTACCAACAGACCCCAACAAATAGAAACAAGTTTTAAACACCTTTATGTACCTGCGCCACGCCTCACAGACAGCTGTTCAGTTATGCTGTACCTGAATTTATTATAAGAGTTTACAATTAAGTAACCTGAAGAAAGTACTCTACATCACTAGTGTGTCAAATGATAAAACAACTGCAGCAACTCATAGGAGTAAGCAAAAGCTCCAGTAGACAAAGGGGAGTAGAGACTTACGGCGCCGAGTAACTGCCCGACGACTTCTTCACAGCTCCAAATCTGCAGCACAGGCAGAGAAGTATGTTAGTTTGAGTCTTGTAGTTAAGAGAAAGTTTATTTCATTTAGTGACTTCGAATATGGTAATGTTTTTCACTCCACTGAGAGAATATTCAAGTATTGGGCTGCAAATAATAATCATTTTTTGTGAATTGTTTAATAATAATTAGAATTTGTGAACTGAATCAGTATTTGTGAAATGTTTAGACTGTCAATCTCAGAGTGCCTCATTACCGAAGCAGTTCTTTCTTAGCTGACAATTGCAGAAATAATTTTTTATAGTAGTTATTGACGTAATTTTCCCTGTCCCATTGCTGTACTTTCGTATTTTACAATTAGTTCCATTATCAAAAGAAAATTATCAATCAGAAATTATATTCCCTGCAGACTCCTTATGAATGACATACTCTCTGTGCACGGAACGCACTATGTTTAGTGAAGCATCTGTTGCGAGGCTTCTCAAAAATTTGCTCTGGAGAATTAGACTCGATTCATCTGCCTCCACAGCCTTTGTAGCTTAATGACAAGACAAGTCTAATAACCTGAACACTTGCACAATCTACTGATGGTTAACGTTTTGTGGGTAAACCCGAGGCAGCTTACATGGGGATCCAACTTCGGAGAGTCTCAACCAACTGAATCCAATACAGTGTCTGTGATTTTTTAGCTAGCGGAATGAAAAAAAAAACAAATCATATTTACTATAGTTGTATCAACCAAATTATTATTCATGACAAAATCAATGTATGTAACTGTACGTTTACTTACAATATGACCAACACTAGAGAGAAGTGCAATACTGAGACGGACAAATAACGAGTGTTTCATTTTTTCAAAGTGCAATGACTTGGTACGTACCGTTCCGAGCGCGAAGAGAACAAAAAGACGGACTTGCAGCGTTACCATGATTACCGGTTGCAGTTGATCTTATTATATGAAATAGTGTTTAAAACTCAGGCTGTTTTAAAAATGATTTAGTATATTCGATGTCCCTGAAACAAAAATGTTGTCCAGATCGTTATTTATCCAGCCCGAAGCTTCTAAATTACGTAGCTCACAATAATGTACGTTATGAATACTCTGAGTACTAAAGAATAAAAATACAATTCCCGACCTATTGAGGTACAGAAACTTGATCTTTTCAAAACATGAATGATGGAAATAAAGAAAGACTATTTTAAGTCCAATGCTGAATTTTCTAAAGTAATTCCATGTCGGATGAATCGAAGATTAAGCTTGTTAACTATGATGACAAAATATGAGTTTGGAGACGGGACGGAACTGCCTAGGACCAAGAAATACCTCACCGACTGGTATGTATAAGTATGGTAGCGAAAACATAATGTTTTATGTTTCTTCTTCATTGAAACTGAATCACTAGAAATCATTGAATGAACAATGAATGGTGTCAGGTATTACGAAATATCAGGGGATAATTTACTCAGTTCTGTAGAAAAACTTAAACTTAAAAATGAATGGAGGGTACAAAAAATAACGACCCCCAAATGAACGGCCAAATCCTCCCGTAAATAGTTCAGAGATTGTGATACTAATGCACAGTCATGGCCCAGCACGTTATAGAATTTAAATACAATTGAATATTTACGTAGGAGATTACTTAACTAGCAAGCCTACGAGCGGAGAGTAAGTTTATGAACTGAAGACTCTCGCCAATGAGGAATGGGATTCGAATCCAGAGAAATTTTTTCATAGATTTTAATACTTTTTTAATTCAGTTTATGTTCGTTGGTTGTACACTAAATATATTTGAAAAAATTAATCGTTTTCTTTGTTAGGTATGTTTGTTGCTTTATATTATGTACTCTTTGATAGTCCTACAGTTGTATTATGTTGTAGTGGCTTAGTCACCCCTCAAGGCAACACAGTCTTCTCGTATTTTCACCAGAAACTAGTGGCTAAGTCACCCCTCAATGCAAATCTTATTGTACGTCATTTCTAATTTAGTTACCGCTAGATTCCAATCTAGTCCACCAAAGTGTTCAGTAATTGTAAGCCGTACCCATGTAAGTTTTGTCAATAAATGTTCCAACTTCTACTCGGTGTTTCAACCTTATACACTTGAGTAGAAGCTTATGTAAGACCGCTACCGTAGCAGGCTATCACTGGAGATCACAAGCCCTAACCGACTCACAGGGCGTCTACCTCGAGTAGACGTAAGGTAAGATCTCTAAACAGTTGCCTCAACGGAACCAAAACGGCGCAGGTACACTCCAAAGGTCTTACATCTGGTGACCCCAGAACCCAGAAGCGCTACAACGGGTTCACCAACGGGCCGAGGCTTCCACATTGCCTGCCCCTTCCTCTGCGCTTCCCCACCGGCCCTTGCCGTCGGACAAGTAGCTACGTTACACTGCTGCTTGTAGCGCAGGTTGCTTCCGGCTACACAGAGACTCCGTTACTGTCTCTCCGCCGCCAACAACGCGAGACACAAGTTCACCAGCCCACGTTGTAGCCAGCAGACAAGTCCAAAATGCCAGATCAAGCAGAAGAGTCGACAAACCCTGCAGTATCTGCCGTTGCAGTGAAACTTCCGCAATTCTGGACACACAACCCATCAGCATGGTTTACATACGCCGAATCCATGTTCAATCTGCACCAGATTTCAGTCAGCCGCACCAAATTCGACTACGTTATAACAACGCTTCCTGGCGAACTAATCACAGAGATAAGCGACATCATCGCTGCTCCATCAGACGACGACCCTTACAAATGTCTGAAAGATGCACTTATCACCCGAACTTCTATTTCTGAACGCGAACGTCTCCGCCAACTGCTATCCAAAGAAGATCTAGGCTACAGAAAACCGAGTCAACTCCTGAGACACATGAAAAGTTTACTTGACGGAAAAATCCAGTTCGAAAATAAACTGTTACGAGAACTATATACACAGCGTCTACCGTCTCACGTCCAAGCAGTGATTGCCGCCACTCCGACAGAAATTTCTATAGATGCACTCGCAGTAATAGCAGACAGAGTTATGGAAG
>VCRD01000838.1:16499-55929 GCA_006783055.1 Trinorchestia longiramus | reverse complement strand
AGAGAGATAGAGAGAGAATGCAAGCGTTAAAAGCAGAGAAAAAAACACGGCAGTAGTCTACAAGGGCACCGACGAAGAAGAGGGCAAGAAAACACCAAGAGGAAAGAGGAGGTAAGAATCACGTTGAAAATAACGGGAGAGAAATAGTTAAACATTATAAAAATAGGCAAGCGTGTAGAATAATTGCTCAGAAAAATACCTATTGCAAAGGACTTTCTCTTATCTTGTAGGGAGGGCAGCAAGTTCCACCTCAGCAAGTTCGGCCAAGAGCGAGTTCAACCGTGGCAATTTCAACCAAGGGAGTTCATTCAAGGCGTTTCATTCAACTATTCCATTCGAATTCCACCGTGGCCAATTCAACATAGGGAGACCGGGCATTCTCTACTCAACCAGTAGGGCATCGCCACCGAGGTGGCAGTTCAACCAGAAGGCAGTCGACGTAATTAAGGAAGAGTCTAGCGGCGTGATAAGGTCGTACGTCTGGAAGAAGTACTTAAACTGGGCAGAACTCATAGCAACTCGTCCGAGCAAATTTAAAGGAACCCAATACTAGTGAAATTAGGTACAAGATGAACTATTCATAAAGTGCAATGCACATGTGTCAGCAGAATTGGCGTGTTAAACCATTTGCAGTGATTATCAAGGTGTCGTATGACCGTGACCAGTGCACTTAAATTTCAAGTATTTGTTTACCATTCTGTGGTATAACAATAAGTGTGTTGTTGATGTAGAATTGTAATCACTCTTATGTGCGTATGCCATTAGAGGAGGGCTAGGAATTCAATTGAACTGATCATGAAATTTGTTTGTAGCATATATTACAAATTGCCATACGTGCTTTCCCGTGTGTGTTCAGTATAAGAATGATGAATTTAATTTCTTGTATTCATTATCCTCTCATGTTGGCCTGATTTGCTATATATTATCTTATCTGTTAGGAGGTTTGGAGGCCTCCCATTTGCGACCTCTGCTCACAAAATGCGTAATTAATGTCATAACTAATGGATGATAATTTGATGCATACATATAATACATGCAGTGAGCAGCATTTCGCAACGTCACTTAACTTCAGCCCGTTGTAAACATCAAAACTTCTGCTCAGAAAACATAATATTTTTAACGGTGCAACAAAAATGTATTAACTAGTTTCATAGAAGATATTGATCATCAATGTACATTAGTGAACAAATGATTTTATGCATTGTTATCGCAAGTTAACGTGCATGCAGTATACAGCCTAAACTAACACAGATCTCACTTGAAGAAGATTACTATGATACAGGTATTCAGGAAGGCGTGTTCAGAGAGAAGAATCTAGTGGTTTTCCTAGGTTTCGCCCTAGGTCTCCAAGACACATCTCAAGACAGCGCTAAGCAAAGCTCGCCCCTGCGCTTGAAAATCCGTTGTAATTTGCGGTGACTAGAGCACGATAGTCGTAACCAGACTATTTTTTCACCGAGATATGAAAGAGAACTTAAAATATTTTCAGGCTCTGATCAAATCACCATCGCAGTAAGAGACTTTCGAAAAACAAGCATTTGAAACGAAGAAACAAACAGAATTTACGTCAAATTTTCGAAATAACAAAAACCTGCAAATTTACCTCTAGTAACTAGAAATGACCGTCCTAGAAAAACTTTACCAACTACTAATTGCCTTTAACCTAAAAACCGTTCATCTATTGAAATAACATGCATGAACATATAGAAAAATAATTTATAAATGTCTAAGTATATACATGAAGATACAAAAAAATTAAATGTACAACAAATTAGAGTTTTATCATAGAAAAGTTTTCATCAAATTTTCAACAATAAAATAAATTTCCCCCGCCCCACCATTCCATAGAAAAAAACGTTGCATTACCTCAACATGATATCTAATTTTCGTTCAAAACTCATAGTTGAGTGAGCTGCTGAAAAAAAACATTTTATGTATGAATAATTTTTTGCCTATATCATCCTTCATTATTTTTTTTTTAATTTTGCTCGTGTGAAAGCAAAGGGGACATCAAGAAACAATAGGGCTGCGATAAACCATAATTGAGTACTGAATAACAAATGAAAACAAATAATTTTGCATTTAAAATAGTAACCTAATACATGATACGTTTCCCCTTCCCCTTATAAAAAATTAAAAATGGGCTTCCAAAAACTTCCAACTAAGTCAACACGCAACTAAATCTTTCACCACTATTAGTACCTGACTAAACCACAGACCTATACAACTTCGGTCGAATACGTTGAGTAATTCACCTGAAGGCAATTCAAATGAACAGGAAAATAAACGGAAAAGAACGAATCTCAAGAGCATAATTTTAATTCCACATGACATTTAGGCAAATTTTCAGCAGATGCTTGAAAAACCTACTTATTTCTTGAAAAATAACGTACATCTTTGTAGTGCAGCCCCATACTCAAGGGATACCTTAACACACTACAGCTAGAAATAAACTGCAATATTGTGTCAAGTCTCAGATTAAGGCGAGTTAAAAAATTCTGATTTCATGAATTCATGAAAATTTGAGGTGTTCAAACGCAAACTAAAAATTTGACGCACGCCATGATTATTTCTAAGGCCCCTATTTGAAATGAAAACTTTGGCCTAAACATCACGACTTACTAGAAATGGTGTTCAAAAAAATTTTAATTTCAACTAACAAATTAATATTTTCCGGAAAAATTTGCTTCTTTCGTTGGGGAACAATTCTAAGTGAGGACTAGCAAGAAATTTTACGAAGTCGTCAACTGAAATTAAATTTTTTGACAAAGATTCAGACGAGAGTAAGTCAGATCACCTAGTATTCAATTCTATGTACCTATAAATCATCTCAAAAATCTTTTATTCCAAAATACCTGGAAATTATCGCAATTAACACGTTGACTCCGAAGTGGTACGTATGTGGACCACTTAGGTTAGGTTCTGTAATTTTTTCAGATCCTTCTAGTGACTATGCGTACAAAGTGAAGATTTCAGGCAATCGGAGGCAACATGTTAAGGTCCTAAGTTCCAAAGAAGAACTCTTGCACACGCTTAAATACATAATTTTGCATCCCAGAAAATTAGATGCGAGTAATCCTCAGAAAATGAACCAGAACTACTCTCATTAGCGATGGACAAACCTGCACTATCTGAGCTACCTGAAGATATTATACAATCCGCTCTCTAGAATTGCACTGAAACTGAGGTAAAAATTTGACATACGTAGCTCTTGTAGAAATAAAGTAGCAACTTTTTTCAATGCGTGTGCTTGCGGAAACCAAAGGCTATCTTTCCACTTCTATTGTCTGCACTTAATTTTAAAATGCAAAGTAAAACTCACAGGAACCTTGCAAATTCACGGTTGTGAAATGGCTGTTTTCAAAAAATATTGTTCCGATAAAAGTTCCAGCAAAACCAGTGTATGTGCCTTAAATTTTTCATTTTGATTTTCTTCTATCTTCAAGGCAACATCAGGGGTAAAATATCATGAAGTGAATTTGACAAAAGAAAATTTGTTCAGCGGAAAAAGAGGTCGTCGGCTCATAGGAGTACATGCAAGACAAATTGGCGCGCCCTTTGATCATCAACGGAAACCACTTAACGAACATTATTGCAGCCAAAATAGATGAGAAGCTAATTGTATTCACATCTGCAAATTATTATGAGTAGAAAGTTTCAAAAATTCAGATAAGTAGGCTAAAATTGAGCTCACACAACAAGCGCTGCCTAAACATTCAATTCTGTCTAGCACGCTGCACTTCCGAAATGAACCCGATGATTCAATGAAAATATCAAAATTTACATATATATTATTTACATTTGAAAGTTTAAAACGTCTACATGTGTTGCTTTGGACCATAGGCTGTCATCCCTGCATGTGTAGAGAGAGTTAGGCCTAGCCTTCGTTCTCTCACTCTGGGATAAGGTAATATTAGTGTAAAAAATGGCATAGCCGGAAAAATCCGGGTGACAGCCTGTGGGCACGGGCTACAAAAGCTCAAACTTACAAGCAGTAATATATTATCATAGAATCTAAAAATGTATATGATTTTATACCATTTCCTTGTGCAAAGTTATGATTTATTGAGGATGAAAGAGCAATTTGAGATATTTTTGTAATTGTATTTTTAACCATAAGAGTTTACGTCAAAGTTGCAGAATTGGATTTACTGTTCTTTTTTAACAAGCGATACATAATCTAACAATCTGAATGTCTGCTGAATTTCATGCAACCTCAGTTTAAAATTTCATAACACTTTCTTTCTGTTGGTGGTTTCTAAAAATTAACATTTACCACTTTTACAGTGATGTTAGATGATGCAGCTTCATTTTCTTCTTAGAAATAGAACACTAAGCAAATCTCATAGATGTTATTACCTACAGTCATGTTTCAAGTCAAATATAATGTTATTCTATGATACTTACGTGATAAAAAGCACTCACTGCTCATAATACTCAACTACAGACACAGAACACTGACAAGTCTGACGGTAACAAAACAGAGCTTTCCTACTACATCAACCACCCCGAGTGATGGTCGCGATGTACTTGAGCAACCAGCGAATGTCGAATGGACCCCGCGTCTGTTTGTAGATACATTTTTAGCACAAGTGTTTCTAGCACGAGGCGAGAAGAGAAATGTGTCGTGGACTGACGTAGTCGCAGACTACATGTAGTCAATGGCATCATCTAACCTGACGGGGACTACAGATAGTCAGAAATTGTGATCAGGGGTCTGTATAATCAGAGACTGATCCTGCTAAATATTTCAAGGCAGCTATTACCATTGATACTAGTTCGTTCATGACTCTAAACAATGTCACACCTTGCTGTCTTGTCTTATGCTCAGCAGTTTCATGCAGCATCAATATTAAAAATTAATAACAGGATCATCTATATCATTACTTAGCAAGATAGATGCAAACAAAGCTTGAAGCCTGATAACAACTACTACGTCGTCGTAATTTACCTAGTTTATTGATAAGCATCCCGTTCCTTGTTCAAGGCGGGAAACATGAATTAGAAAACCAGGCAACTAGGTATGTACATAATATTCAAATATTGCACTAGCAAATCTTATAATTCAACTGAGTAAATTAAACCTTGAATTAATCCTATCTCTGTCATCACACCTACACTGCGCTGGTACACTGTCTGCTATTTGATATGGGAACAAAATGCCGTGAAAACTGGATCCAATTTATTAATTTTAAAATAAATCAGATCGATGTTCAGGGCTAGAAAAAATAAGACGGAGATAAACAAGACAAAGCAGTACAGTGCCAGTGCAGAAGCTTAGATGGTGGTAATTAACGGAGCTGGTGCTGTGCGCACACATGTGACTTTCTGCTGTCCTCTGTAGTGAATGTGAATTCAGTACATGCTCTTTGAGTGGATCAGTAAACCAGCATGTTGATGAACAAAAACTGTTCTTTGAAATTCAACTAGACTACTAAACTGTGGACAAGTTGTCTCACCAGACATTGTTAAGAAAACATAAGGCAATATACGTCATATGTTAATCTCAATCATAACAGTCTTAATGTGCGTCTGATTGATTGTAAGTCACAAAAACATTATCAGTTATAAATTTTGATACGACTCTCTGTACATGAATTGAAAAACAACACTATGTTATTTATTGGCTAGAATGTCAGATCACCATACTGAAAAATGAAAAAATGAATTCTTTCATTTTTGTGTTTAGTCATAATTCCGATGAGCAATTTCAACAACAAAATAGCAGTGCATGGAAACGGAACAAAATACGTCCATAGACCTTCTACAGTGCCTAATGTGGGAGGGGTGTACCTTCAAATACTATCGAAACTGAGGTACTCACATCCCTTATGTACTCACGTACATCAGGTACACACGTACCTCAGGCACTCATGTACCTCAGATACTCGTTTGAAATAATGAGAAATATAGCGGGTTGCCACAGGTGGACCTTGCTGGCTGACGCAGATAACGAACAGTTTTGTACGGGGTGCACTGCGGTGGTTTCACCACACATTCACTGTTTACTGGAGTCCGTTATATTCTCTTCAAATTGCGAGATGAGTCTTTGAGTTCATTTGACGTAAATTACATGTATAACAAAAATCTAAGCACTAAAACTTCATTGAATATATTAGAATGTTTATTAACATTTTTTTTCATAACAGCAGTTTTAACTATTGAACACAAACTAATATTTCGTAACGCTCGTGCCCAATTTAAAAAAATCATGATCTGTTCATTATCTAGAATTGTGATCTCCAATTGAAGTTCAGAACTAAAATGTAATGACTTCTCTTCATACTGAAATTAAACCTCGGCTACAAGTGTCAGGTAATGATGGTTGTTAAATTGGAGCGTTCTAAAATCCTCGCAGTGGAGAATGCTCGACACCAACTTGATGCATTTACTAAGAATGAACATAAAGCAGGTAATGTATAGGTTCAATTACATGTCATTAGAAGCAATTCATTAGTCGCAATTTAAAACTTCGATCTCATTCGAACGTTTAACACTAAGGTTTTCACAATATTTGTACACAGTCGTTGAAAATTCCGTCCCGATGTGAGGTACAGTTTTTGGCAGGATGACGCTTTGGTAACACGTGTAAAGTCAAATGCGTTGTAGATGCTTTTAGAAATAGCGCATGGTTCTGAAAAGCATTTTTGGGGAACGTGTAGTACCAATTTGGGAAACGAGTTTTTTTCTGTAGGAGTCGTTTCGTGGGGGGTTGTATTCATCGGGGGAAGTGATACAATCGGCTTCGTAGCTTGCAGATTTATTATTGGAAACGATCAAAATCAGAGCAGAAGTTGATGCCAAGATCGAGCACCAAACTGAAAACGTGAAATCTGGGAACTGAGACTGGAACTGAAGCTGAAACCGAAACTGAAACCTGCTCGGATAGGGACCAATAAGTAACTCGAAATAAATACAGAATTTAGCAAGAAGAACCAATATCACTAGACAACATTATAAGACAAATGTTGAGTAAAACACTAAAGCATTGTACCTAATTAGATGGCAGCTAAAGAAATACAAAACGAGATGTCGATAGGCAGCTTCTACCCGAGGCCATGAAATTTAATAACCGTATCAAAATGGCTGGTCGATCTTTTAGTATGCCCGTCATAAGTACTCGGACGTAGAGACTTGCGTGAGACGAAATTAGACAATGAATTTGATGGCTGATGCAATAGTTATTATTCAAAATGTTCTATAATTGGATTATGTAATTATAAATTTTGGAGCAACCCGAATCAAAGAACAACTTCAAACACAATTTAAATCGTTTTAATGAAAACGTAACCACACTGAAATGAGATGTTTGCCGTACAATTTGTCATATACACATGGTATCAAAACTGCTTCAACAAGGAAATCTTAAACCTACAGGGGAATATCTAGGATCAGCAAAAAGACAAGTTGAAAGAATATCTAGTACGTAAGTGAAATGAAAACTCTCTAACACATTGTTAATAAAACTTACCCGTCAGAGAGAGACAAAGCGCAAACTGCTGGGGACTATAAGCCTCAAGGCTCGTGGTTGACTATGATCTTCTATAAACGAGAGTTACAATTTCAAGTTGCAACTACGATTAAATTTTTCACTTTAAAATACTCATTTGAAATGATGTGAAATACGTATAAAATTAACTCTAAAATATTACTAAAATACATCATATTTTTGTATCGACTCCAAGATCATTCTAAATTAATTACGATATTTCCGAGGGACTACATATTCTTTAATCAGCTAGAATTTTTTTTTTCTTTAAAATGAGCTCAAACGCATCGAAATGTTCAGTTGGGCTACTTGGGTACGCCCAAACGGTTCCGCATGTGACGTAAGAGTCAACACAAATCCAAAGTTATGTACAGAAGCGTATAACAGAATAAAAGGAATATTGATGCAGATATTCCTTCAGTTTAGAAACATTTTGAAATGAACGGACATTTCTTTCACGACTCACAATCAAAATGGAAGCTCCTACAACGCACTCATGTGGCTCCTCCCTCCGTCCCTGGCCACACCTGCAGCTGCGCAGTGTCGTTTAGAACGAGTAATCTGTAAGCTCCAGGGACGAATTTGTGAATCCATGTTCGAAAATGAGTTCAAACGCATATACAGCTAACGTTTGAAATGTGGCTACGAAAACGTAACGTTGTGTGTTGAGAAACAACGAACGTGATTATTCGAACTTTTGTTGTGTGAGTAGAGGACTACACATCTGTGGTGCGTCGATATTAAGATGAAACAGCCTTATTCAACCATAGAAATAAAAGAATTTGATTGTGCAACTGAGAAATCCCGTTCTGAAATAGAGAAGTCGGAATACTTTATCATATAACTTCATTACATTACCAAACATTACTTAAAGTATTCAAGAAAAAGAATGTCTTGAGAGTACTGTAAAACAAGCGTCAAACACACGTAAACTTTATATAAAGTAGCAAATGACAATTCATGACTTACATTTATAATAAGGCTGAGATTCATCCGAATCACCCAAGGGATTTTTTCAGCTGAGTGTAAATGCATTCTCAAACTTTGGGATCGTCCGTGTCACTGACAAACCGGTAATTTGAATATTTACTTGCACACAAGTTCTTCGTTAGCCTTACTGCACTACTTTGAAATAGCAATCCACGTTTATAAATTTATTTGCACTAGAATGACAAATTTCGTGGGAATATTTTTCGAAACATTTTAGAAATTTGAACTTTACTACAATGATAACTTAACAATGCGTTATTATATGTTCATACCACAAATCTGTTTCTTTATTTTGTTTTAAACTGACTTTGAAATACTTTCTTTTACCATCCAAAATTCATGGGAGAATTCCCGATCCGATGATGCTAGAATTCACCGATACCTTCATTATATTTTTGTCCGTTTTATATACAAGATTCGGAGTCACAACAACAGATGCAACTCTCTAGTGTTCATGTAATTTAAACGCTTGTGACCTCGGTTGCTTGTGTACCTCAAGTGTTTGCGCACCTCAGCTGCTTGTGTACCTCAGCTGCTTGTGAACCTCAGCTGTTTGTGTACCTCAGCTGCTTGTGTACCTCAGCTGCTTGTGTACCTAAGCTGCTTGTGTACCTCAGGGGTTCACATGCGTTTGGTGCTGGTGCAATGTAATGAGGACAAAGCGGTCTGCAACAGGTGGACCTTGCTGGCTGCCGCAGATAATGATCAGTTTTGTACAAGATGTATTGCATTAGCATTCGATGCACTCCCTCTGTGTACTAGGATAGCTGTCTGGTTTTCTTTAACATGAGAGACGATTCTCCGAATTTTTTAGAAACCTTAAAATTAATTTTTTTTAATTCGAATGTAAATATTCAACAAACATTTTATCATAATGAAAAAAGGTTGTGTTTTCAATATAAAAATCAGACAATTCGTTCAGAGTACAATTTTGTTTTTGCCAGTAAATTCAAGTATTACATTCTATTTTCAGTTTCTATATTCATTACTTGGTTTTCACAGCAAAAAAGAAGTTTTTTATCTTTACGTACTGAATTTGAACTGCAGTAATATCACCCATGTATGAATAGTTGTTGAATGAATCATTGTGATCCCTCCCCCCTAGTCCCTCCACCCCCAGACTGAAGCTGTCAGGTGTACAGAACGTGCAATGTGTCTGCATTGAACGTGCAATGTGTCTGCATTGAACGCGCAATGTGTCTGCATTGAACGTGCAATGTGTCTGCATTGAACGCGCAATGTGTCTGCATTGAACGTGCAATGTGTCTGCATTTGCCAACACAGCAACAAAATCTAAACACAATTTCCAGCAAAGTTGAGGTTTCAAATGTGGCGTTGGAAGGTAAAACGAAACAATAAATGTTTAGAAATAAAATATAAGATAATTTGATGTCACCAGGCGCGGGCAAATGACTGTTGTCTGTGGTACAATGATTTTCAGAAAAAAATATAACATTTAAAAATAGTAGTATGAAATTAAAGAGCTGTAAAACCATGATGGGAAAAAGGGCTGCATTGAAATTACAAACTCGTGGTCAGGCGATGAAGTAATATAAATAAATTCGCTAAATCACCTGCCAAAATCCAACTATGTCTGTTGTGTGTGCTTGGAAGTGCCAGTGCAACTGTATACATATAATGTTAACCGATAACCTGTATTCGTTGAAAAATTTTACGATAAGAATTTCTAGATCGTTGACGGAAGAGCTTTTCCTCCATAGGCCATAGGAGTCCTTTTTTAAATATATTGAATCTAATTTATCACCAAATAATAAATAAATTACTCACTGGCTCATATACACTAAAGACTTGACGTTATTTATTTAACTTTTTTTATGATTCGAGTGAGATAGGATCATTTGTACAGTACTGTGCAGATTGGATGTTTAGCGTTCGGAAGTGGCTTCAAAGATAGTGAAACTGTGTGAATCATCACAGTTGTTTTTTAGTTATAATAAAAAGAAAATGTTAAGTTATCTGTTAGTACACTAATCCTCCTCACAAGCTCACACTTAGAACAAATATAAGGCACAAAAACTACTCTCATGAAGCAGTTGGATAATGTTACGATGAATGTGGAAAATAATTCGATACATGGAGTGTTTGTAACGTTTAGGAATACACTTGGTAAATTTACACTATGAACAAAGGTCTCTGGACAGAGCACTTCAGTGCCAGTGTAAAAGTTTAGCTGGTGGTAATTAGCTGAACTGGTGTTGTGCACAGACATGTGACTTTCTGCTGTGTTCTGTATTGAGTTTGAATTCAGTACATGCTCTTCAAGTGGACCAGTAAACCAGCATGTTGAAGAACAAAGAATGTTCTTTGAAATTCAACTAGACTACTTAACTTTGGACTAGTTGTCTCAGTAGACCTTAGTAAATACAATATATAACAATGAACGTCAAATGTTTATCATAATCATAATAGCATTAAGGTGCTTCTTCATAGCTGGTGCTTTAGTGCCATGTTCGCTTTGTGTTTTCATCACATTGTGTTTGGCTGCTTGAAAACCCACTACCGAGCGCTACAGCTTCTGTATAGCTGCTGCATTTCTCATAGCTGGGCACTCTTTAGAGCTTGCTTTACGGTTCAGATGGCACTTTGTACATTTCTCCTGTCCTGATTCGGCAATGCACTCATTGTTTGTATGTGAGTCAGAGCACACCAGGCAGCGAAGAGGTGAATTGCAGTTCACTGCGACGTGTCCCAACCTTTAGCAGCTGTAACAGCGGCGAGGAGGAGCATTGAAAGGGAATACTTCGTATCTAATAAATCCCACATATATGTGTGAGGGACATTGAGTTCCTGAAAAGCCTAGCTTGACAGTTGATTACTTTTCTCTTTTGCCTCTACTGTACCGGGGCAGGCGAGTTACAGAGAGCAATTCACTGCTTCCACAATCTACAGATGCCTTGACATCTTCCATATTTACACTTTGATGGATTCCCTTGATGACACCCATGACTGCAGCTGGAAAACAGGTTGAGAACAGTTTACAGTCCACTTGCCCAGCCTTTTCACTGCTGAAAAAGATGTCAGTTTTTCAATTGTTGGTTCCTGTAGTTCAAAGGCAACTAAATTACCCCGTTTGTTTACTCGAATGTGACTCTTCTGTATTACTTTAGATGGAAACTCACCAATGTCTTGTGCTAATGCCACTGGGTTGGTAGTAAAGGTGCAAACTTCCACTCCAATTGGGCGCACCAGAATCACTCGGCTGTCTTCTGATCGCATGGTCTTTGTTACATTGCAGCCCAAATTTGGTTTGAATACTCTGCCTTTTTCTCCTTTCTCTTTCCCAGAGTTTGATTGCACATTAGTGCTAGCATATGCTCTATCAAAACTTGAGTTTATGTTCATCCTTGAGGGGCACAAATTGTCACTGGATCTCTCTTTCTCATTACATTCTGCAACGTCTTTACTTGTGTGCATCTTCTTCTTTCCTCCTTCCTGGATCTCAGTTTCTTCAACTGGTTTTTCTTTTCCCTTCCGAGAAATTCTTGCAGTTTTCCATTCCCCATCCTGCTCGTCCTCCCTAGCACTTTCATCAATATCTAATGTACACACAACCCAATCTAAAACATCTTCCTCAAGTTCTTTTTCTGTGTCATCAAATATAGTAGCATATGACTCCATCTTTAACTTTTCCCAGAGGCATACTTGCCTTGAACCACCAAGAAACAATCGCAAAAGTAGAATTTTGCGGCTGTTCTACTGTTTCTTTCGACACCTGGATACGTCCTCCTCGGTCGCGTAGGTATCAATCGTAGTTGATAGCGTGTATTGAAACTCACAAATTTATGACACTCAGATTTAAATTGTCCCCTACATTGAAAAGAATGAAAATAAAATGTATATAGTTATGTGAGGCTGAATGGACAATTTTCATCGTTGCTTTTAACAATAGGACATTATGATTGAAGGCAAAAATAACAAAAAAAAATAAAAAATTGAATTGATTTTCAAAATAGTCAAGTCTCCTTATGAAATACTACTTTTCCTATGAAACTCTTTACAATTAAGGAGCGTATACCTCGCCAGGGATTGGTGTACTGTAAACAATGTTGAGGAATTAGGAGAATTATATCATTGGGACAGTGCGTCTGTATAGAATGAGCGAGGAAACTTGGCTGCTTAAGAATTGCTTTGACATAAACAGTTTTGAACTTTTGCTGATAATAAAATTTCAAAATTTAAAGGTTAAATTTAGGTAATTATTAATTTTATTAGTTCACAATAATCACAGCTTTAAAGTTTGGAATAATTTTTATATATAAAATTGATATTATGATTACTATGAAGTTTGAAGAGATGTTGAACTGTGTTCTGCTCGATTTAAACACTGGAAAAATATTTAATCGAACTATGTACTGAAAAAATTAATCACGTAAGGGACTTGCCTCAGAACCAGTTACGGTGTACACCCTATGCATTAGGCGCTGGAACACAGCAAACAAGGAATTAATGAAATTTCGTCTGGGTGATCAGTTTTATTAGGTGCAAATTGATCAGCAACGATGAACCACAGTAACAAAGTCTGACAGATTCACTAACTGCACAGTTTAGGTGCTAGCACACACTCGTCTGCCTACATGTTTATTGTTTGAGTGTAATACAACGAGATAGTATAGTGTACATTCATTGAGATCTACCTTGGCTGATACTGAAACAAACGAACACATGATACACAATAACTCAACTTGACATAATATAGATTATTATGGTATGAATCTCGTAAGTTTACTCCAAAACCAATATTGCAAGCGCAATGTAGCATCCCCACACTCGGACACGCATTCATGATGTTGTCTGTTCGGTGTCAGTGGATATATACTTATGAAACACAAGGTTCAAACACTAAAAGTTTCACTAATCATCACTCATACGAGTAATAACACCAGTGCATGAACACAATTCACGCAATTCAAATCAACGAACGTGTTCCACAAATTATTAGTTCAGATTACCTACGGTTATACTTCAAAAGCCTGTGGTAACAACAGCGACAGTATCATCTGTAGTACCACAACATTGCACAAAATTCACACACAAAAACAAAAAAAAAGTCAGTGACTCTCGTGAAGGAGTTCACATACAAGATGCTACTAGCAAAGAGAGAGAAACGGTAGATAACAACAAACAACAACAAAATAACCCCTCTAAAATAATGTTTTGATTTGTCAATGATTCCCAAATCATTTGTTTAAAAATCTATCGTTAGTGCTTAGCTTCACAAAGCATTTTGGTTGTCATATTTCAACGTAGGAGGTCATAATCATATGATTATTTGCATTTAACTAAAACATAAATAAAAAGAAAAAACTCGCACCCTAGTTGGAGACGCAATGATTTGGTGCCGCTAAGATATGTTACTTGGTTTATTATTAGCTTGGAGACGACTCGAAAAAATGTAATTAATATTAGGAATATTTTAAATTTTTTATATATCAATTTCACGCCGTTAGCCACTGGAAACTAAAATAAAATTAAATACGTCGGGGGACCAATTTGAATTGCAACCGTCGCTCAGAGAGAACCTTCATAACAACACATGTGCGCCCTCCCGAAGGTTGATTTTTCCTTTCCTACGTCGTGGTGTATACACTGTGTTCCCTCCTCTTGTGCCAGGTTCTATCCGGCGGGTCTGTCCTCCATCTTTCCTACGTCGTGGTGTATACACTGTGTTCCCTCCTCTTGTGCCAGGTTCTATCCGACGGGTCTGTCCTCCATCTTTCCTACGTCGTGGTGTATACACTGTGTTCCCTCCTCTTGTGCCAGGTTCTATCCGACAGGTCTCTGTCCTCCATCTTTACTCTGGCATTCTAAGTAACACTCCTAAGTTTCAACTGGAAATTTTATGTTCTATCTGGCTCTGATGTTGATGAATAAAATTCGAATCTATGAAGACAATCTTCTCTCTGCTCTCCAAGCACTCTCTACTATCACAGCAAGAAACCATAATTGCACTCGTAACAAAGGCCTCGATATTACACGAAACATTGACGTTAAAATTAGAAGTATCTGAAAGAGGACACAAATCGAAATTCCATGCACACCTAAAACATCAGAAAAACCCCTGAAAAACTCCTTTGCCCTAAAATGATGCATTGCATAAATTTGAGCAATAGCACAAGTGCATAACCACAATTCAAGCAAATCAAATTCATAAACGTGTTCAATGAACTAACACTTCAGATACCCAAGCTGTCTACCACAAAAGCCTGTGGTAACCTGAGCTGCAGCATCACCTGGAGCAGCACGACATCACACAAATTCACACACAAACACGAACACAAAGTTCATGACACTCGTGAGGGAGGTCACATGCAAGATGCTGCCGCAACTACGGGGACAGAAGAAAAAAAGCTGAATAGTAACATGAGAAATTCCCTACTCTTAACTAATGACTTAAACTTTTAAAAGATTCCAACATCCTTCGCCACGATATTCATCATTAACATCCAGCGTATAGATGCTGCTAAACACGAGTGGGGACAATTTAACTCTAGCTTGTCCACATATTTTCATGGCAATACTTCATAGCAAATTTGAATATTAACATGGTTCTACACAAGCAGCATATACCTAGAGGAAGAAATTTGCATCTGAATTTAAGGGGTGATAACATAGAAGCATTTTTATGGAGCGCTGAGAGTAATGCAGACGCGCCTTGAGAGACCCGCTTACAATAGCCTCCTCTAACTTCCTCCTCTCAGTCTCATGTGATGTAAACACGGGAAGATCTAACCTAGCATTTGCTTTCCCTCAGGTAACAAGTTCAACTTAAGCTTTTCAATCGCCGCTGGAAATTGTAACGAATATTATAGAGCAACATCAGGCTCACGTGCGCACAGCATAAGCCGAACCAATGGATCAGGTGCAGCTGCAATGCAGTCTTGACGTGGGCGTAATTTGCTGAGCTGGTTAACAGCAGACGCACACCAGCTCGACTTCAAATTTGAGTTCCTGGTAAATTTGTTCAATTGACAAACAATTCATTTTTTCATTAGGTCTAATGTTTGTGGTCAGGCATCCTTAAGCTTAAGAATTCTTGGTGCTTTAGTAGGATTTTTGGGAGTGCAGATTTAGTTATATCACTAGCATACCTTCTATTTTTGTTTATTAATCTTCTTCTCCTATATCTTTTACTTGCTCTTCCGTCAGGTTTGTTACTATTCTACTCTTTATTAGGTTATTCCATGAGCGAGTCTTCGTTTTTTTTATTCATTTCTATATAGATTATTCATCTGTTCCACTGGGAAGCAATTTCATGTCATTCAAACACTAAAATTATTATAACCTGATCTTCTATCAATATGAAAATAGCTGTATGGTAGCATAGTTTTTTTCATTGCTACTAAACAGAACTCGTAAAACTACGAACAATATCATGACATGAGCGACCGTCATCTCCAGTGTCACCAGATGGACGCGCTGTCCGTAGCATCACTTTGAAGACTTCAAAGTTGTAGAGGTGTTCTCGTTCACTGCGGAAGTTTTAGAAAAATCGGCAGGAAAACAGGCTTTTTGGAGTTGAACTATGCAGTGAAATGGTGTACTTTAGGTATCCCCTGATCTGAAATGAGATGAAAGAAGCAATTGAATATTAACGGATGCATCTCAATGAACCAGTAAATTAACTTGAAGGAAAAATTTGCAAGAAATATTTGATAGAAAATAAATATTATTATCCCAAAATTTTTCTTAAACCACAAAAATAAAAGCAATTGATATTAAAATAAAGTCTAACTTCAGAACAAGTGGTACATGCTTGATCCTGTGGTAATTCAGTGATGCTTGATCAGATGGTGATGCAGTGATGCTTGATCAGATGGTGAGGCAGTGATGGTTGATCAGATGTTGATGCAGTGATGCTTGATCAGATGGTGATGCAGTGATGCTCGATCTGATGATGCAGTGATGGTTGATTAGATGGTGATGCAGTGATGCTTGATCCTGTGGTAATGCAGTGATGCTTGATCAGATGGTGATGCAGTGATGCTTGATCAGATGGTGATGCAGTGATGCTTGATCTGATGATGCAGTGATGCTTGATCAGATGGTGATGCAGTGATGCTTGATTTGATGATGATGCAGTAATGCTTGATCAGATGGTGATGCAGTGATGCTTCATCAGATGGTGATGTAGAATAGAATAGAATGTGGCTATAGGAACAAACCTTCTGGCGCATTCTTGGGTCGGATAATTACTTTGATAATTATTTGGTTTTTCACCCAAATCCCATGCCGTATTTCTAGCCGCGTCAACCATGTCGGCAGCGGGATGTAGTGATGCTTGATCAGATGGTGATGTAGTGATGCTTGATCAGATGGTGATGTAGTGATGCTTGATCAGATGGTGATGTAGTGATGCTTGATCAGATAGTGATGTGGTGATGCTTTATCAGATGGTGATGCAGTGATGCTAGATCAGATGGTGATGCAGTGATGCTTGATCTGATGATGATGCGGTGATACTTGATGTGGTGGCGATGTAGAAATACTTGATCTGGTGGTGATGCAGTGATGCTTGATCAGATGGTGATGCAGTGATGCTTGATCAGATGGTGATGCAGCGTTACTTGATCTGATGGTGATGCAGTGATGCTTGGTCTGATGGTGATACAGTGATATTGGTCTGGTGGTGATGCAGTGATGCTTGGTCTGGTGGTGATGCAGTGATGCTGGGTCTGGTGGTGATGCACTGATGATTTTTCTGGCTTTCTTACATTTTTCGTTGCTCAGTTGCTCGGTCTTCACTTTTATTTCCTCTAAACAGTATTCCCTAAATTGTTTTTCTCTGTGTCGTAGTAAATTTCAAAATTAATAAACAAATCTTTGCGATAGCATCAGCACCATAAGTAGAGATCAATTCTGAAGCATCAATTACAAATAAGAATTTTTATTTTCTGCAGTTTTTTCTATATAATTCTTATGAAGAAAGTGCTGTTGTCTTTAATTGCTTCGTTTCAAACATGAGAATTCTACACAAATGAAAGAAACAGCTCATTTTTAAATAGCATTTCTCGGTGATTATGTAAGTGTAAGTGCCAATATTAATTTGTAATGGTACAACTTCAAATTTTGACTTGATACAAATTATTTAATTATCTTTATAAGTTTCAATTTTTACCAGCCGAAGTACGGTAATTTTTTCATTTTATTTTAAAATCCCTACTTGAATAGAATATTTTGTTTATGAAATGAAAACTTCAATATGTTACAAAAGTTTTCAACTTTCATCACTACTGCTATCATGAGTAAGAGCCTGAAGCTTTTCAATTTTTACCTCAGTAACTTGTCTTTTTAATTCAATGTTATACATCCTGCACAGCTGAACGACATTTTATGATAAAGATGTACATAAAATTCTTTTCAATTAACCTTTAAAAGATATCACGATATTTCATGTACCAGCTTTTTTGGAAATAAAAATGTTTTTTTCATTATATTCCTTTGGTTGCATCTTTTTGATCTTCATCTTGTTCAACTTCTTCTCTATAAATTCCAAGTTCTCTTCGCCTGCCTTCTGTCACCGGTATCAGTGAAGGATGAAAACAGGTCAGATATTCTTCCCTGCGTTCCTCCTATATTCATATAGTTCATGAATTCAAGAAAGTAAACAAATTTGCATTTTTTGTAGACAAAGTTCATTCTTACACGTCCTGACGCTGTACAGTACTGTTTCATTAGGGTGAAATTCATCATCATGATCCATACCAGGTTGAGTAACCATTAAACTTTTGAAGTTACTTGCTATTTTTTGATAATTCTTGTATTCCCTACGTCTTGACATTTTTATAGCAAGTTGACTGGATTGTACACCAAAAATTAAGCCTCTCATACCAACAGCAGGCAAACTTGCCTCACGAATAAATCACACAACGTGAAAATGTTGCTGCTCATTCGTGTTCTGTTTTTCACATAAAAAATGAATAAATAATAGAAATCGATCGTGAGAAAGTTTTGAAAACGAACAAACTGTGACGCTCATATTTCAAGAGATTCTTTGTAAGGGGTTACACCGTTGAATTTACCGACAATGAACTGAGACTTTCGTACAAACATTTTTTAATACCAAGTGAGAGATTTTATCCCGTGCGCTTCTACTGATGACATTCTAATTCATGACAACAATGCCTGCACTGAAGCCAGTGCTTGATCAGCGCCTGGACACAATACAGATGCCAATTATAAGTATTTGCTCTAATTTTTAATTTACTGACCCATCTTTCCTTTAACTAGAGTTGTTTTACTAGGTTACCGTGAGCCAAGTGAGGGTAAGTTCCCCCTCGCCTCTTCCCGTACATTTATAGAAGGGTTTCTTGCACGATTTTCCCTCTGCGTAAGAGTTACACAGTTAAGACGGGGACTGACTGTTATGTTAAAACAGAAACACCTAGGTCATGCTTTTGTTCTGTTTTTACCTAAATATGATGTTACATTGTTAGTTAATTTTTTGTCTCCACATAAAAGAGCCGGAATCATTATCTTTAAGTGATAACAAAGGCGTTTCTCACTCCATTAAAAAAACTATTACTCCTATGAACCAGGAAACTATGTGCACGTAATACTTACACGTCTGCATGAAAGTACAGTGAAATGTAAATAATGTAATTTCTGCAATACTTTTCGAGAAACGAAGAACTTTTATAAGGACAAGAAGAAGCTAATTACAGAACCAGATCGGTAAATGTGTCGTTCTCCATTAGACATATTTTTGTGGATGCATGTCATTTTCTGACTCCCACAAGCATCTGAAGAAGTAGATCTTAGTGAAACACAAAAAACTTTTATTGGGCGAGATATTTACATACCACAATAATATCATTCGCATTGGTGCATGAGTTTTTGGTCTCCGTCTGATTGCTTCGAAGGGACGACCCAGTGACCGTCATGTTGAATCCACGGCATCCGTCTGCATGCCTCCGGTCAGAGAAATAACAACCAATATATCTATTAGGTTCATCAGTATCGAAGGTGACTGTGCATTCATCAGGAACCTCACTAGGATTGTCGACGCATCCAACCCCCTCGTGGAAATACACAAACGTATAAATTGCTTGCGAATTTCTTGGAATTCGGATTGTGTTGCCACATTCATTCACTGGAAAATAAAGAAACGTTTTCAAAAGAAAATAATCCTTGGGCTGCTGCTCATTTTATATATTGGTTTGGTATATTTATTTTTCCCATGAATGCTCATAATTTGAAAATTGCATATTTCGTGTAGCCTCTATCATTCAGTTCGTTAGTGAAATTTTTATTTAACTTGCTTGAAGACTCAACAGCCTGATTCAGTATTAGGAATGCATTTGTTACACAAAAATCCCATTTTATGACTAGACTTTTCAAAAATTATTTCTTAAAATGCAAACAAATGTTCCTATTGAGCTTCGTTATCTGTGAGTATGAACATTTACATTCAAATTGCGACAAAATTATTTGTACAACCACCAATGTCCAATACTTTTAGTCATTCTTTAAAAATTATTGCTTGCATGATTCCAAAGCCTTTATGTGTTATTAAGAACATAAACAGAAACTTAGCACTCACTTTTCTGGACGACCTAATTAATGTTAGAAATTTAACTATACGAAGTAAAACTTGACTAAAATATTCGTACAGTTATAACAATGGAAAATAATGCCCAAATTAATGATCAATAGCATGACCTTTCCCCTGATAACTTCTATCAAACAGTTTTCCTAATTTTCCATCAAATTATAACGAGTTTCTCTTGCAATATTATTCCATTCTTCAATGGCTACACGTCCTAGTTCTTGAATGTTCTGCAAAGCCCGCAGATGTATTTAAACTTTCAATTCTCGCCATAGATTTTCAAATGAATTAAAGTCAGGACTCAACAAGTTTCATGGCAATAGTACAATTTTTTTCCTATAGCCATGTAATCAAAATTTAGACGCATGCTTTGGGTATATGCCATGCTGAAAATTTAAATGCCTGCCGGTCAAAAGATTTTGCGCTGATAACTTGAGGCTTTCATTCAGTATTTTGATGTAGTCATCAGATTTCATTACTCCCTTGATCCCAGTCCAAATTCCATAGACTGACCGACACAGATTTTCGTCAGAATTCACTGGTAATTATTGAATTTTTCTTACGATAAACCTATGATACATCGTCGGAATTGGTGTCGAATGTCTCACATTATCGTTGGAGAACCGTTAATTTATCGGTCATTATCGTGAGTTTTGTACGAAGTCCGACGACAAAAACTGGTGAAAGACTGGTTATTTTTCCATCGGACCGATTATTAATTATCGTTGGAATTTACTGATAGATATTTATGCTTTCAAAAATTTTGATTAAAAATGATTTTTATTAATAACTATTTTTGAAAGCAGGGTAAATTGCGAGGGTTACAATTTCAATTTATCATCGATTCGATGGTAAAAATAACCGATTATTAACCGGTTATTATCGTCGTAATTCGTACAAAACTTACAAAAGTTACCAGTAAATTAACTATCATCAGACGATAATATATGCCATTCGCAATACCAATTTCGACGATATATCATCGCTTTATCTTACAATTCATCGGTTTATCACAAAGAAAAAACGATAATTACTGGGGGATTCCGACATAAATTAGCGTTGGTCAGTCGGTAAGTTTCGGACTGAGATTGCAATTAAGTAACCACTCCCACATGAGCTGAAACAACCCCAAAACATCACGCATCCATCTCCATTTTTAATTGCTAGCACTGTGTCCTTGGGTAGAAAAGCCTCACGTTTTTGACGACTAACTTGTTTACATAATTGTTTTAAAAAACAACTGAATTTATGTTTCATTACTTTAAAGTACTTGTTCCCAGAAGCATTTTTTTTTCAAGAAAGTTTTGGCGAAAGTTCAGTATACTGAGAGATGATGTGGTTTGTGATAAGGCATCTGTCGTGGTCTATGTTTATGTGAGTCATTCCTATATAAACAGCGTTGAACTATTCTAGTACTCACACTGATACCCTGTATATGCAAGTCTTTGGCAATGTCTTTCAACACAACTCTTGCGTTCATTTTAACTTCGCTACATAGTTTACGCGTTACTCCTGGTGACAATTCTGACGGTCTTTCACGCCCAAGAAAAGTGATCCAAGTGCCAAACTTTGTACATTTCTTATGACATGTTGTACGGTAGACCTAGGGATAACTAAGCCTTTTGGAATAGTTCAGTAACTATAACCGGATTTGTGGGAGTACACGTAAAAAATGTGAGTTTCTTACAATTACAAGAGTCGATGCTTTCAGGTGAAAGTTTTATTGTTGTACTAATATTTTAGTCCATCAATTTTTGCATACTGTTTTTTTGTTAAATTTTTTAATTGGTTCTGTCGTTCTAAAAACTGTTTTCATATATTAAATAGCATATGAAAAGTTTAGAATCACACAAAATTTAAATTATAAGAAATGGCTAAAAGTATTGAACATTATCAGGTGTAGGAATAATTTCGTCGCTAATAATTAACTATCATTTATATCTATTTAGGTAAAAGCTATCGAAATAAATCGTAAGGGTAATAATGGTAAAGTATTGACACAAATTATGGAGGAAAATGTATTAGATTTAACCTTAAACCCCAGATATTGTGCAATTTTCTCGTAGTTAAATATCCTTTATTTACCCCCTTACCGTGAGTCAATGTACCACTTTAGAGTAGGCTAATTTACCACTTCACAGTGACTCAATTTACCACCCTACACTAGATCTATTTACCACTTCATACTAGGTCTATTTACCATTTTTCAGTACGTAATCATCAGGTAGTGTGTCAGTTTACTACCTTATAGTCTGAGGAAAAGTATGAGTTTATAAATATCAGTCCGTATTCTTTTAACATTAGAATTACTGCAGCCCCTAACACCCATGCCATGATTTATTTGCCTTAACTTGAAAAAAGCAAAACTCTTTACCGCCAATGTAAACAAGTTTGCATACAGTGATTTTTGCATTTTTCGTACAATAAAATTAAATGCAGAAATTTTATCACTCTGACAACATTAAAAGAAAAGCATTCCTGAGGCTGACTTTATTTCCCCTTCTACTCATTGTAGTCTCATTCTCTGTGCTGTTGCTTCTTTCGATCAGTAGTACTAGTATTACATACAAAACAAATGAATTAATTAGAAACAAAAAAAATATTAAATTAGAAACCAAAGTTTTGAACTTTACTGCTGTACTTAAAATAGGATCAGAGTAAACTTTAAATTCATTTTGATTAGTATTATTTTATATATTTTAATGAGTAGAAAAACGAATTTTAAAAATAGCTTTGGAATTAAACGATTACACTATCACTCACAGAAGTAGCCAATGGCCAAATTCATGTCGTAATATTCTTCACGTGGGAGTATCTTGATGACACTCATTACGGACTGTCAAGCATGAGCGGTAGTCCACTGCTAGGGCATGGACGATGAATGTGTCTCCGTTCTCGCACGTTAAGAAATTGTATGGTGTTCTCCACTCTGCAAAATAAGAGGCTGCTGATAACGGTGCACACGGTAAGTCCTCCTCAGACGCTCCTTAAGAAACTCCTGTGTTATTATGTCCACTGACGTACATAGCTAACAAAAGAGTGCATAATTCGTAAGAGGCTTTTGTAAGCAACGAGCGTCGACACCCACAACAAACTCATTGATAGGAAAATTCCTGGTTCACGCAGTCTCAAATATTTGAATTTTTATTCAAATAAACTGTTTACCTGATAGGTAATAATTCTTACTGTTTCACTATTTTGAGCTTTTTGAGACAATATGTAGGAATGAAAAAGCAGTAAACGGAAAGGTATACCAACATTTTACTAATATTGTCGCATGTACTCAAAAAATGTTTCCTATGATATTCTTGTTAAAAATAAATGACCCATAGATGACTGAAAAAGTAGGTATATTGAAGTCATTGGGTAAACACAGTTAAAAAATTTACCTGAAGGTAATGCAATAGCAATGCTTGAAACCAAATTAAAATATTCTATTTCAAATAAATGAATCATTTTTCATTGGGATCATAAAATAATAATTTCAACATGATCTAATCGATATTGTTTGGAGTTTGACCTCGTCATCACTTCATGAAACGATATAACTTTTAAAAATAATTGCAGCATAAAAAGCAAAAAATTCAGATACAGAATTTCCTTGCCCATTCACTCTTAGGATAGGAAAACAGCAAACAATATAACCCTGCAAGGGTTTCTATTAATAAACGTGCAAAGATAAATAATAAAACCAGACAAATTTGGAGTAGATAAAAAAATTAAAAAGTTACTGTTAGATATATTGACACAAAACTTCTAATATGATGGTGAGTTGCTGAGTTTGGAGTGAGATATATTTTACTGTTGATCAACACTTCTAACTACTTGGCTCAGATCAATTTTCTACCCCAGTCTGAATTTTATCGTCTGACCGACGCTAATTTTGGTCGGAATTCACCGGTAATTATTGTCTTTTTCTAACAATAAACTTATGATGTGTCATCAAAATTTGTGTCACAAATAACCCATATTATCGTCGAATTACCGCTTATTTAGCGGTCATTATCGTAGGTCCGATGATAATAACCGGACAATAACTGGTTAATGATTATTTATGAATAATCAATTTACATACATATAGAAGAAATAATATTTTTTTTCATTTTAATCATATATAAATATAATAAATAATATTTATCACCAATTTATAATAAACAATCAATAGGTATTTATCATCATATTGATTTTTTATAATAATGTAACGATATATGTTGTAATAAATAATCAACTAATTATTTATAATCATAAATAATAAAACACCGAAATCAGCTAATAAATTCCGACGATAATTTATTGTCGGTTTAATGGTAAAAATAACCGGTCATTAACCAGTAATTATCGTCAGACTCGTACAAAACTTACGATAATGGCCTGTAAATTTACAGTAATCCGAAGATAATATGAAACATTTGTGAGACCAATTCCGACGATGTATCATCAGTTTATCGTAAGAAATCATCGATTTATCGTAAGTAAAAAACAATAACTACTGATAAATTCCGACGAAGATTAGCGTCGGTCATACGATAAAATTCGAAGTGGGACACCCATTAGAAGAACTAACATTAGTTAGTTCACCCATTGAGTTCACTTTTCTTCAACAACCTCACGAGGAAAGTGTGGTATAAAATCAGAAACCGCTCAACAGTCAGTACACACATTATTTTATTACATTAATTCTAAGTATTTCGCAAAGTTTTGTGTGCAGAAAATATTTGTTCACATCACCCAGTTCAACAACTCCCATGGCCATAACCAGCATTGTTCTTGCTGCACGAAAATCATCTCGAATTTCACTAAGAAAACTGTAAGAGTTGGTGGCTAAATTAAGAACAATGATAATAATAGATAGCGAAAGTGATATGAGAGACTTGGAACTTTGAACGTCTAGCTCCTCATTTGGTTTTCATGAGGTCATGTAAACGAGCCGCGAATAGGAACCCGTCAAAACTTCGCAGTTTTGGAGGTCAAGTATGTGTATTAGATAGAACTGCAGGAAAACCTACGGTGTTTAGTATTTGTTTAAAAAAATTGTGTAGAGGTCTTGTGACAAACAAGTGTAGACTCCGTTGTACGGTGTGTGTCCATCGAGGTGCTGCCAAAAACCCGACTTTTTATCCTTATTTAGCTTACTCTTATCCTAACACTATAAAATATTCGTACATCATACCTACATTGGATCAATTAACTTAATTTTCAAAAGTGATTTTCTAAAATTAGGTCGTAATGAAAAAACTTTCAAAAATAGGCACAGAAATGTTCAAATGCTCTAAGATGGATATTTTGTTACCCGTTTAGAAAGCTACCGATTATTTCGCATCAAACCGTTCCATTCTTTTAAATAATCGTTTCAAAACGGAGCATCATAAATCAAACACAATTACCTTCAAAAGAAGCTTCCCTGTAAAACAGGTTTGACGTTTCTGAATCGATGAAAGAGGACATCATATACTGCCTAAATGGAGGGTAATTGCCAATTTCAACCAATTTGTATGGAAGCTCGCTTCTCCCTGAAAATGATGATATTTCCTGTTAGTTCATGTGACAAATGAAGGAGCGATATCGTAATTAGGAAAAAAGACTCCATTCAGCCAATGAAGTAAATGAAGTTAATATATTGTCTCAACGACAAAACAAAAAAATATAGCGGCAAATCGTTTGGAGTTTGGCTGAATGCAGTGAATTTCAAACTCCAAAATCCATGTTTGTAGCCACTCGTTTGATAGATATGTGTCATCCATTAAATGAAAAGGCAATATCAGGTAGAGAAAGTTTTTCCATCTGTCGTCAGAACAGTAATGTGTTAGGATACAGCAAGATTTTCATCTGAATATTTTTCAATGTTACTATTAGCGTAGGTAATGACTTCATTCAAATTTACAATTATTTTACCTCTGACAAATCATAACAGGGCAATCATTACTCTGATGAAACTGACTGGATTAGCATCATGAAGTCAATACTCAGTTTTAAGCTCACAGTATTGCCTGCTTCTTCCAACAGATATCCTGCATGCAATTTGCTGCATTCACTATTACTGCTCGCGCTCAATCACGTTTCACCAGCCCATACCCATACTATATCAATAAACTCAGTATCTGATGTAATTTCAACAATTTGTAGAATTTCATAGTGATTTTTAGAAAACTCTTTATTTACGTCCGTGAATATGTGCACGTTTTTACTTGTGTATCATTCAGAGTAATTTCGTGATTATGTATCTATCTAATATGAGCAAATTAGAGCGTTCCCTTACGAGGGTGAATTGTAAAGATCCTAACTGTATTCTCAATGGGGTGATTTCATATTTTATTTCCCTAGTATGGAAGTTAGCTGTCTACATAATTCAGCAATAGGAAGTTTAATGAAAAGCATCGAATCAGAGTCAGCTCACTGCTTGTTGGAGACCTAGAAGCGCTGCCTAACGATCACCTCAGCTCCGCAAAACAGCTAACCTGTTTTCCAAATTTTAAGATTCAAAGTAACATAGCAGAGCTTCTTTCTCCTGCTGTAACGCGATAAAACGAGCACCTCTCATTATTAGAAGGTTAGAAAAATCACAGGAGCGTGATTACGCTAACCAGGTTTATTTCAGTGAACACAGTTTTGGTTACAGTACAGACACCAATGTTTACATCGCAACAGCAGGCACAAGAGTGGGACCGGAACCAGGGAACGCGCTGAGACAATGGTTCTCTACCACTAGCCGACTCTAAATGCATTCTGTTACTAAAGTATTCATCACAGCGTTACACAATAACCTTAAACACACTCAAGTTGAACACATTCAAGGTGGAACATTTAAACATTCAACACTCCTTCTCACATTGAATGTGCTTCTCAAAGGAAACTACACCTACCTTCCTTCTCAGCCTAGAGAACTTCTCGGCACTTAGACCCTTAGTAAATATATCGGCAAGCATATCATTCGAAGGACAATACACGAGATCAATTTCCTTATTACAAAAGGCTACCTACAGCACTTTGGTATAAGTCTTTGTCACAATCCTCTACTTCATCTGAAGTCGTGACAAGGTCTGCATTAATATCTACAGGAGTAGCAACAGAATTTGCTTTATCCATGCCAATCCTAGACAACAGGGCCTTAGTATAAGCAGACCGCTCTAGGAACATCAAATTTAGCTTGTGCAAAGCACACCCATTCTCCAAATCAATGAGGAGCAGCTCTGTTCCTAGTTGAATGACTGAGCTCCAACTCTCCTTCTGAATCCTCATGTTTTTCTTCTTGAGGGAAGGACCAAGGAACACACTCAATTTCTTTTGAAGGCTCCTTCTCAAATGACAAACTGAGATTCATTAAATACCACATCTTTACTCAACAAGACCTTTTGGCATTAAAATCATACAGCCTGTATTTTTTAGTTTCACTCTAGAAAAGGAAGTCTATGGCTCTTGCCATCACAACAATTTTCACAAAAAAATATTCTCATATCCAAGAGAACAATTAAAACCTCTAACAAGATCAAGAGACTTCAATTTCTTAAGATTATCAAATCCTAGATGACAAAATCTCTTGTGCCACAACAGGTCATCCGAGGAGACACTCGGGCATTTTGCAGCTACATGATAAGAACAATCTAGTTTATAAAGTCTTCCTACCTTATGACCAGCAACTATCAACTCATTATTTTCATCTACAATCTCACATGTGCATTGGTTGAAATGGGCTTCCTCATCACATTCTGCATTCTGAGCAACAGATATCAAATTGCAATCTAGCTCTGGCACAAACAGCACATTTTTTACAACACAATTCTTTACCTGCATGTTAGGCAGTGTGATTTTAAGACGCACATCTCCAACTCCAATACCTTTCAAGGCTCTACCATCACCAATTTTAACTCTCACAGGAGAAGATAGATCAGAGTAAGATGAGAATTCACTTTGCTTGTTGCACATGTGCTGAGTAGCACCTGAGTCAACTATCCAAGAATCACAGTCAACATCACCTATAGGAAAAGCACTAGTAATTTTTCACTGGATTCTGAAGTCCCAGGGCAGCCTCGCTGTCTTCTTTCTTCATTTAGGAGACGCTCAGTTACAACTTCCCACGCTGGTATCATTTCATGGGCTTCAAGAGCAATTACCAGAGTAGAAAACCCATCTGGTAGTGATGATAGCAGGATGATCACACGCTCTTCTTCCATAGCATCACCAATGATGGCCAGCTCCTCAAAGAGTTCAACAAACACTTTTAGATGATCTTGCAGATTTGGACCATTTTCCAACTTCATGTTGAACTGCTTTTTCTTCAGCTTAAATTTGTTTGCCCAAGTCTAAATCTCGGCGAGATTCAAACTTCCTCCGAACTGCCTCATCTGCCGTTGAGGATATAGTTTCAGTGCCTCGAACTATATCCCACAGTTTATCCTTCACAAGACACATCCTCATATGTATCTTCCATGTTGGATAATTTCTCTCGTTGAGTGGTTTCATGCAAATGTTACCACTGTTGGAGTCTGCCATGTTCTTCACACTTGCTGCACTGTGTTAAGTCAACAAACTTCTACGCTTCCTTGTAGTCACCACAGTTTGTTTCGAGACTTACTGTGTTCACTGAAGATTTATCTTTGGAGCGTGTTCTGGGCCCATAACCTTTGTTAGAAAGTTAGAAAAATCATAGGAGCGTGATTACGCTAACCAGGTTTATTTCAGTGAACACAGTTTGGGTTACAGTACAGACACCAATGTTTACATCGCAACAGCAGGCACAAGAGTGGGACTGGAACCAGGGAACGCGCTGAGACAATGGTTCTCTACCACTAGCCGACTCTAAACGCATTCCGTTACTAGAGTATTCTTCACAGCGTTACACAATAACCTTAAACACACTAAAGTTGAACACATTCAGGGTGGAACATTTAAACATTCAACACTCAGAACCCCAGGAACAAATTAAATTCATACATTGGTTATCAAAAAGATAAAAACAAATCATATAAGGTAAAAACAGAGGAGCCTTTGCGAGAATTTTCAGTATGGTTTCCTATGAGAGAGAGAGAAATGTTCCCATAGTTCTTTCAAATGGAAAAAAGTGGTCACAAGAACTTTTAAAAATGAGTAAGTTAAAAAACAGAGATATAGTTTAAAAGGTAGAACCCTTCTCCGTGGTGATGACGCTGTAGCTCATGTGTCAAACGTTTCCCATTCTAAGTAAGGACCGAAATTTGTACACCTGTTTTCATTACTGATATCGTCTTTCAATGTCTTTTCAGTTCCAAAGCTGACAAAAACACTGAAAATAAATGGTGTTTTAGTCTCCAAATTTACACTGCGTCCCATAAATATTTAGTCAACTAATATATGTCAATATTAAAATAGACTTAAAATACGGCAATGAAATTTGGCACACATGTTTAAATGGATGTTACTAACACATCTTAGCAATCAAATTTTAAAATAATTTCCTTTGGCCTTGATTACAAGCTTCACACGACTGGCAAATGAGCTGCATGAACTCCGTACTACTTCATCATCCAATGCAGACCATAAAGCAAGAAGGGCATCTCTCAGAGCAGCAACATTTGAGTAGGATTTGGTTGAGACATCCCTCTTTAAGACAAACTAAATAGCAAAGTCCATTGGGTTGATGTCTGGACTTAAATTGGACCACGTGTTTTTACCCCAAGACCGGCTGAAATTATCATTACGCCACTGCTGGGTCAAATTTTATGTGTGGGATGAAGCACAGTCCTGAGTGAAAACGTGACCGTTTCCTATACCTTCAGGGATCCGCAGTAACATTTTATGTGTCAACATTTTGCCGTAGGCTTGCGTGTTCACCTTGACATCCACCTCGATGAAGACCAAAAGAGACTTTAATCCATCAGAAGTGACTGCGGCTCATACCATCACTCCAGCATATTTCATACGGCGGACAAGGGCATGGCTATCTTTAGGCATACCCTCTGCAGCACGGGGGTAGATTCTATCATTCTAAATAATGCTAATTAATTTCACGGTGAAAATCTTCACGTCAGGCCTAATGAAGATATGGTCACGAACGCCCTGGATCTCCGCCAACACTCTTTTGCCCCTGTCATGTATTTGATATTTGGAAGTTGTTGAAGGTAACAGTTTTAATTGTTTTTGTATCCAGTAAGCCTTACTTCATTTGAAATAACGTGTGCATAGATGATATTGAAATCCCAAGCCGTCTCGCCATTTTCTTCATCGTTCACCAAGGATTTTGCTTCATTCTCTTCATGACCGTTTGCACAACTCTTTTATTATGAATAGAACGTTTCGATCAGACGTAGGCATGTTAGAGATTGAACCAGTCTTGGTAGTTCGTTTCCATACATTGAATACAGTTTTATGACGCACTCCCACAGCTTATTTCAGCAGTTTTCTATGCAACAATATTTCTACGTCGTGCATGAGACGCTATTTTGTTTGAAATAATATACACAAACAAACCCAACAAGCAGCACCAGTGTATAAGGCAGTTGAAACATGCTGTGCGTAAATTTGAATATTTTCGGGCACACTCTGTTCTATGGAACTGGTTATAAAAGTGGGTAAATATTTTTAGGAAACCCTGTAGTAATAAATGTTTTGAAAAAGTGCTTCATAATTCATTATAAAAAGGTTACAGGAATTAAGCACTATCTTCATAAGTGAACGGAGTCATATGGAACTAAAGAAGTGAGATAATTTCCATTGTTTAAAGAAAAACTTATTTTTTACATTGTACAGTAAATAGCAATTGTTGTAAATGTTTCGTTACTTTCTGATCAACCATCTGATGTGTGTGCATTTACGTTCCACCAAGTTTGCATAACTTTGCTTGATCATTTGAATGTGAAAGTATGCATCCCTGACATCACTTACACTAAAAGCACGCAAGAATAAATAGATGGTGAGCCTCACCCAAGTTGATTATCCAAAGCTCATTAGCGAATTTGTCCGACCGTACGAAAATAGTGAGGCCGTCTGTCACGCATTTAAAAAGAGGGGAGCCCAGTTGGTAGCCAGTGTAGTTGCCGTCAAATACAAACACGTCCAAGCCTGCAAAAACGTCAAGCAATGTTTTAGTATCTGGTTGTTGTAGAGGAAATATAGAATAGAATAGAATAATGCGATAAGGACGAACCTTTTTTCCCATTCTTGGGTCGGTACCCAAGTCCCATGCCGTAATTCTAGCCGCGTCAACTATAGCGGCGTCGGGGTTCGAACCCAAGGTTTCCCACTCGCAAGCAGATTCACTCACCAGTCGACCAAGCTGGTGGTAATACTCGAAAGGTTGACGATAAAATGTTTTGAAAGCTTTGGAAAACTTATTTCTGTAATCAAATATGATCCCAGTTGATGTTTTATCTTTCTCCTGCGTCTATCTTTGTCACATGTTCAGTCTTTTAAAATGTTAATACCAGTCGCAAGAAGGTGCTCAAATGTTTTGAATGTCTCTTCTTTATTTAGGAATATTCTATTGTGTATAAAAAGCCCAAAGCCATGAAACAAGTGTGATCAGTAGAAGAGAAATAAGGAGAATAGATACGTTATTGCAAAATCTCATCATTAAAGCTTCGCAATTTTTGAACAGTAACGTTAGCAGTGTGAGGACGTGTGTTGTCGTGGGGCAACATTGGGTTATCACTGTTCACTAGTCTAGGTTACTTCTTTCCAAATTTCTGTGCATAAAATTACTTTCGAGGTAATACGATATTTCTACTACTGTTTTATCTTGTTATAGAACAGAATAATGTATAACACCCCTCACAGACAACCATACAGTGACCATCAAATTCTCAGTGCAATGGTTGTTTTAGATAATATTTTGTGTCTCTTCTGCATCTATGCTCTGAGCTATTTTCTTGCTGAACAAAGGAATCCATTCTCATAACTGGTCATGAGTCAATTCATAAATGTTTTCTATTTTATCCAGAAAAAGAATTATGCTTCGATGCACCAGCTAACGCATTATAAGTATTGTATTGTGGATACCAAAGGCGTTGGGTCACTATAAAATAAACCATTTTTTCCGTTATTAACTTTATTTTACTTTACAACCATGTTATCGGCAGGTAGGATACTAAATGGAAGATTTTGCATATTCTTGAAAAATATTCAAGTTTTAATAGTAACACAGGTAAAACTGAAAAGTGTATTTTATATCATAGATCCCTAATTTGATCACTTTCAACCCATGGAATTTCCTCAGGTACTATCTGGGCCATGTTATCCGTAGATAAGATACAGAATGGAAGTTCTGTATACATTCAGGAAAAATATTCATTTAAAACAATCATTCGTCGTAAATCTTTAATACATTCGTCTCCAAAACAGTTTTAAGTTATTCAAATCTAAACCGAGGAATTTCTACGGGAACTGTCTAGTAATGTTACTGTATATTCGTGTTTATTGATCCATAATTAGGGTAGTGTCTCTACACTAAGGTAGGGGTAGATACACGTCTATATCAATAGCAAGCACTAAATTTAGGAATCTATCATGTGTAGCTACCATCCTTCCAGAGAGGAACCACTAGACTTCTTAAAGAGCTACAGTGGTATGAGGGTATAAGTTATACGGCAGACGGCTCAGAGGAATTAGCTACATTCCTGAGGGTAAGATGCTCACGCACACATTGGCTCACACTGAAACAAGCGCCAGACTTCTGTCTTCAGAACCATTATATCCAAACGTACCCACCACCACAACGAGCGCTGGTCTTGTGTCCGCAAAAATCATAACGCATGTCTCCACAGACTGACGCAAAAACTCTAATGCTCAAAAACTCCAACGCTCAAATATTCAAAGCCATGACGAAGCAAGAACGATGACAATTATTGAACCAGCCCTATATATGTAAACAGTATAAATGCATATTTGTCGTGTAAATCGCACCCGAGTTTGCTTGTTCCATTTAGGTATATACTTACATACATTCCCTTAGAACTCCATATAGTCAGGCCAGCATAAAGGGACCTAACCCTATTTTAGCAAGAGAAGTAGCAAAGCTGCAAAATAATATCATACCAAGTCAAATTATATGCGTACGAACTGTATTAAACCATTGAGAATGTTTTACGACATGAACGATTATCATTCATTTTTCAGTTATTATTCTGCATAGATAACTAATTTGTATAAGGGAATAGCTGTGCTACTTTTGACACGAAAACCGGCCTCATCTTCCTCAAAAAACAAAAAATAACTCAAAAATTTTGAATACAGTAATATTGAGAGTTGACACAGTCACAATTGAATCCGGTCAGCTGTTCAAAATAAGGATAAGCATTATTTATCTTCGACATTTACGTACGAGCTCGTTAAGCGTTATTCTTCCTTTAATTAATCAACCTTCTCACCTTCTGCAGCCGCAGCTTGTGCACACATGACGATGTTGGTGCTGGGTAGGTCGACAGTTGCAATCGCAGCGTATTGAAGGCGCTGTTCGGTTATAGTCGTACGCTGGTACACCTGCACAGGTTTACTTCATAAATGTTTGCTTGGCAATGTGTTTATGGATACCTTGTTGACAACCCTTCTTAAGAACTTGATTGACTCGCCATACCTGCCATAACACTGGTACAGTTAGTGTTGTATATACTACAGGATGTTTATAAAGCTTTAAGCAAATGCGAAACAAAATCATTATGATTTTGCTTTAGAAAATCATAGACAAAATATTCATGTTCATAAAACAGGAGTTATTATGAACAAGAGTTCATAAAAAGAGTTACACTACATATAACAAAACATTTGAAACATCTATCAATATTTGGGTGAGTGTAATGGATGATTTTTATCGCGCATATTCTTCAACCGAGTGATAAGCCGCCTACCAAATCAACCTTACAACGTTTATAGCCCCAACCTCTGCCTCTTGACTAATGGGAGTTTTGGGGAGATGAACAACAAAAGATATCGACAATTGAAGATTGAAATAAACTCTTTGGCAAATCAAAGGAAAAGTGAATGAAGGAGAAGTGATTAAATAAAAAGTCTGACACAACTGAAAGCCGAAGACTTCAAACCTACGCTGATATGCATGAACTCCATTTGACGACGAGACTAATATTTTTACATTAATCCAACGAAACCACTGACATCTTTTTCTTATGCATATTTCTCTAATTCATTGTCATAAATTTGCCATCAAGTTGACGTTCAGAGTGTTTAAATTGTCAACAACTTCACAAAGGCTCTATACAACCAACTTAGTTGATGCATCTAACGATTCAAAAATTTTTTTTTAATATCCCACGGAATAATTGTAATCTACGTTTCATAAATGGAACATGAATATTTCAGATTAATTATAGGAGGACTCATATAATTGAAACATGCAAACGGTGTTCGTAAAAAGAAATCCATTAAAAACTGCAATCAAACTATGCATTCAGAATGGACATAGACAATATATTGAAAAAAAATATCGCCAAAACCTACTTTTGCAACAGCTGGACAAAGACGTGAAAAGTTTTCAAATGCAGTATCACTGAGGAAGATGAACTATACACAAATCTGATGGGATAAAGGATTATTGAAATAAATCTGTTTTTAATTTAAGTGACCACGAAAAAATTATATTAACAATCATTGTCGATCCAAATTTTTTTTGAATGAGTAACGCGGTTCCTATGAATTGTGGCAAAAAAAATTGTGTGGATGAGAAGAAGGAAACGATACGTTCTGTGGGCAAACACATTTCCCAATAACTCGTGGAAAATCAGAGTACAACGAACTTTTTTGCATACGAGATCACTTTAATTCTTTTGACAGCAGTACGTCAGAGGTACTCGCATCACACCAGCTCAACTCACCACACATGACAGCAGTACGTTACAGGTACTTGCACAACACCAGCTCAATTCACCACACATAACAGCAGTATGTCACAGGTACTCGCATCACACCAGCTCAACTCACCACAGATGACAGGAGTACGTCACAGGTACTCGCATCACACCAGCTCAACTCACCACATCGGAGTCAGTGCCTTGAACTCTGAGTTTACTGAATCTGACGTTCACAGTCTTTGGCTTTAGACAACCGGACAGTGATGCTGATGCCGTCATAACCGCAGTCTGCGAATAACAACAGGAAAGAATACAATTTTCAATAAACGTCATCGATGTCTTATTTTTGCACTCGTGAATAATACACGAAAAGTTTTCGTTGCAAATCTTTAACTCCCGTGAATTGAATTTTTAAACTTAACTTACACCTACTGCACCGCATCCACTTGGATACAAAGCTTAATTTCTTCTCATGAATATTTACAATTAACCTCATGGTTGTACATCATATATCTGGGTTGTATATAAAATAATAAAAATTAAGTCATTTACTTCCTCAGCTTGACCAACGAAGAGACTCAAATGCACAATTAAGAACACCTCACTTCCAGAAAACTAAGTCAGACACCATATTCAATACATATGAGGTAGAAAAACAGCTCACTCTCTTAAACTCGTGTAAATCGACCGGACCCAAGTAAGCTCATACACGAATTTTATCCGCTGATACACGAAGAAACAGCTGATAAAATTAGCAAACACCTTCAATCGATCGTTCGAAACTGAGATCGTTATGGAGGATTGAAAGTGAGGAAATCTAACCTCTATTTTCGAGTACCCAAAAACTATGTATTGTCCAATCAGTCTAACATCTGTCACAAGATAAACAATAGAAAGATTATTTAAAGTTCGCATATCAACAAACCTCCCATCCCAAAACCAGATTACTGACAACAAGCACGAATTCAGGTAAGAACGTAGCTGCCTCACAAACCTCCTCTACTATTTTTGGAGAATTTAGCAGCATATACGACTGTGCGAAAGCCTTAGACCATGCATACTTTGACTTTCAGAACGCCTGTTATTAAGTTTCCCACGAAAAGCTAATGACCAAAGTGGACGCCCATGTAATACAAGGCAACTACTTTTGACGGATACATAACTGGATCACTGGTGGCACCTAACGAGTAATTCATGATTAAACCAGTGATTTGACGCCTATAACATCAGGAGTCCTCCAATGGGGGCTTTAGGACCGCTCTTGTTCATCATCTACATCAGTGTTTCTCAAACTTTTGTAACTCGCGTCACATTTATCAACCATTAAAAATGTCGCGGTACACATACTGTAAACGTACTGTGAACTATGGAAAATTATTATACTATAGCTACATTTTTTAAAAGATCTAAGCCTCAAAGGGAAAAATTTTAAATGCGAATAACAAAACTTACCTTTTAATGTAGTTTAAAATTGTTAGTGCTGGTTGTTTTCACGTGCCGTTATTAGTGTGAAACGTGTGTTTGGTGCTGTTTTACAACCTCTTCAATGCTTGGGTGTACATGGAATAAGCACACTCGCCTTTCTTCCTCAGTGGAGCGTAGTCTTTCTCTCTTTTTCATTTTTATATTGTGCAACGTAGAGAACCCTAATTCACACAGATAGGCAGTCGAAAATTGCAAGAGGACTGCCAGAGCTTTATCTGATAAGGCTGGATATTAATATTTTGTGGAAATCTAAAAGGTATCGATAGGGACCGCAGAATGTTTTATTTTCAAGCTGCGGTCACTTGAAATAATTGCTAATTCTACTTCGTCATGTAATTGAAATTCATTATGAGGAAAATCAATGAACGGATTTCGAATCCAGTCTTACTTCTCTGTGTTCAATGATGGAAAATAATGGTGAATGCTTTCTCCGAGTGTAGACAAATGTTTTACTATACGTAATAGGGATCATTTTCTTTTTGCAGTAGCTACGCATTGTAGGGAAGATATCAGTTTCACCTTTTTCGACTATAACTTTCCAAATATCAATTTTCTTTTTCAGAAATACCAATTTATCCGTTGAGGTGAGGATATTTTCATTTCTGCCTTGCATGCCATTGTTAACAGTATTAAGATGACAGAATATATCTGCCACATATTCCATTTTAGACATCCAAAAATTGCATTTGAGATCATTATAAAATCATTCCATCTTTTCTTTTTCAAAAAATGCAATGAATTCCTTGTGTAAATCATGAACACGAGTCAAGAATTTACCTTTCGATAGCCATCGAACTTCGGTATGCATAAGTAAGCGAACGTGATTAGAATCCATGTCTTTGCACAATGCTTCAAACACCATCGATTTCAATGGTTTACTTTTAATATAATTGACTATATCAATAACTTGCTACAACACCTCCTTCAAATCTTCCTGTGATACTTTTGACACTAGAACTTCTCGATGTAAAAAGCAATGTGTTCGAATGACTTCTGGATTTTCTTTCTGCACTAGTGAAGCGAAGATTTTAATCCTGCCAACCATATATGGTGCTCCATCAGTACAAATACCAACGCAAGACTTCTAGCTCAAATTATTTATTTCAAGATGGCTTGCCACAACATCAAAAATATCCTGACCTCTACAAGTTGTTTGCATCTCTTTACAGCACAAAAACTGATGATTTCATTTCCATGAATGAAACGCACAAATACAAGCAACTGAGTGCTGTTGCTTGTGTCAGTCGATTGATCAATTATTAAGGCAAATTTTGATACTTTCATTAAGCTCTGTATTTTAGTTTCAATATTTGTTGATAAATCTGAAATTCTCCTTCTTATTGTATCATTTGATAGGGGTATTTGTTTATTTCCGTTTCAGCTTTTTCTCCTAACATGAATTTAACCATCTTCCTACAAGCGGGCAAAATGACCAACTAAGCAAGAGTATGAGGTTTGGATTTCACTGCTATAAGTTTTGCCACTTCGAGGGAAGAAAGTTAAGCTCTTTCTGATATGTTCAAAGTTTTTTGGAAAAGATTTTGTTGCTTCCTTTGCTGATCTAACAATCTTTGAAAATAGCTAACATCTTTATTTTTGGGATAGGAATGTTTAGTAGTGAAATGTCTTTCTAATTTACTTGGCACCATCGATTCATTGGACAACCTGTCACTACAAACAACACATAATGGACTTGGCCGCTCGTTTGAACCAGTCGAAGAAAATCCTAACTGCAAATATTAATTCTTGTATGTTCGGTCGTGGTAAACTTTAGCTTTTTTGCACTAGAGTTGACAGGTGTGGTCATTTGCTTGCTGTTAGTGGACTCACAATCGTCACTTAGTACTTTTCTTTTTATGAACTTATCCATTGTTATTGAGAGGGGGAGTTATATTATAGAACTGTTAACACACACTGTCACTCACGTATTCCATAACAGGCAGTGACAAACTAATTAGGTGGCAGCACAGTGGTGAGAGTCACGCCGCTGTGCTAGCTCTCAGATTGTTTCGTCCAGCTTTAAAATATGGTAGGAGAAACATTGAAAATTTTTCGAACTTGCGATATTCATAATATATGGCTTATATGCAGATAAAAACACTTCGTTGACTTGACTTATCGTCCAATTCCCCTCGATAGTGTAGGTAAAATGATAGCAAGCAAGTAACCTGAATTTAATCAAAGTTGAACGAAAATTATTGACATGACGTGAACGAAAAGCTCGTACATTGAAGTAAATGTAGTTCTCTATTTGTTTTCGTGATAAAAGTTATAATTTAATGCAGTTCATATAATTATGATAATAAAGTGCCATATTAAGATCCACAATGTTTTTCAATAACTACGGTACAATTTAGTGTTCGTGGCACTACCTTGCAGTGCTTAACCTGAACTTTTAACTCACTAAAATTTAACATTTTGAATAATAATTTAGATTCTTCTGGATTTGGGAGGAAATTAGTTTAAACTTTATGAAAGATATGCGTAGATTTTTCTGCTGTTTTCTTGTTTCGCGGCACACTAAATTTGATCTCGCAGCACACTAGTGTGCCGCGGCACCGTGTTTGAGAATGACTAATCTACATCAACAACCTTGCTGTTGGAATTATCTTTAAAATCATCAATTTCGCCGACGACACGAAAACTCGGTCACAAAGCTTTCACCGAAAGAACTAAAGCAACTATCCAATCAGTCCAAAATCGTCTAGTACAATGAACTGAAACCTGGTAAATCAGCTTTAACATCTAAAAATGTGCACCAACGTACATTGAGGACAATGACCAGCAGTTCAAACACTATGAATGACACACCTATTCAAACAGTGTGTGAACGAAAAGATCCTGGTACCATTACCACTCAAACTCAAGCATGATAAAAGTGGAAAAAGTGTCAGAAATACTAGTAGGTTTCTTGGTTTGATTACAATAAACGTTTAAAACAAGTAATAGAACATGGCATTGCCACTCTATAAAGTGCTATTTCGAATGCATGTGGAATATACAGTGCAACTCTGTTCTCCTATCCAACGACAAGACATGAATAAAATTGAGAAAACCGAGTGGAGAGCAACAAAAATGATTTCTGAACTCCACAACCTCAGCTTCGAGAAGCGTCTTTAGCAACTTAAATCC
>VCRD01000838.1:3188-15559 GCA_006783055.1 Trinorchestia longiramus | reverse complement strand
GCTCTTGTTGCCTAATTTTATTCTATTCTAGCAGAGTAAGAGCGCTGTGCAGCGTCACTTGAGTGTCAATCAAAAAAATAAAATGAAACAACTAGATAGGGTGCAACCCAGAGAAATGAACCCTACGCTACTGAATGACCCCAACAAATAGAAACAACTTTCAGACATCAGGAAACCCCGCACCACACCTCAGAGACATCATTTCAGTGTTGTATCTGAATTAAGTAATGAGGATGAAAATCACGTAACCAGAGAAAGAGCACTCTAGGAGTGCGAGCAGGAGCATTGGAAGACTAAGAGAAGTAGACACTCACGCTGTCAGGGTGCTGACCGACAGCTTCACAGCTTAAAATCTGCAGTACAGGAAAAAAAATGCATGAGTTCAAGTCCTGAAGTTTAGGCAAAGTATATTTCATTGCCTTGATTCGAAAGCAGCGATAATTTCCCATATCATTGTAAAATTATTCGATAATTGTAATGTAAATAATAATATATCTTTTAGAATTTTGGAACCGTCCACACTGCCAACGTCGTACAATTACTGAAAGGATTCATACTCCCAAAATAACTTTACAATTTCTTGTTTCATTTTGATCGAAAGGTATATCACAATTGGAACAATTATTTGCTGAAAAATTATCAACCAAGAATGGTTTTCCCTGGGATTACTGCTTGTAATTACTGTTGTATTCTACGTTTGGATGAACAAAAGAATTTATTGTAGGAAAAGTAATATGAATTTATGTTCATACACACAATGACCATCAAAATCGGAGAGAAGTGCATCACTGAGACAATTATTGATGAGTGTTTCATTCTTACGAAGTACGATGACTTGGCGCTTACTGTTCCGAGCACAATGAGGACGAAAACGCGGACTGAAAGCTTTGCCATGATTGTCGGTTACACTTGGATTGAAAAATCTGTTTGAACTTTAGGAAGCTCAATGAATAATTTAATGCTCTGTTTTCCTGAAATGAAAATATGGTCAGTGCCGTTACTTTACCAATTAAAAGTTAGTAACTTGCGTACCTTGCACCAATGTTTGTTCTAGATATTAGGACTATTGAAGATTTTATGCACAATTTTTCACAGATTCATGAACACAATACTTGATGTTAGTACAGCACTGAAATTATAAATAAAATGTCAAGATTTTTTCAACCGGAAACAAATCAGCATTGAAATACTATAAAAGAAAATAGATTTTAATAAACAATAAAACTGTATGCTCTTCCACCCAACGAGATAACACTAAAAAATAATAGAACAGTAGTTTAACATGCTTTGAGTGGGAAGAAATAATAATTGAAAGAGACAAGCTATGTGTTTTACATCTTTATTTTTCAAATGGTCGCTTTAAACAGAATTCTTTTTCCAATGAATTATTGACAATAATATTTTTGTGAGCATATTTTTGTGTTTCTAAACCAAAAGAAAACTTTTATCGAATCTGAAAAATAAAAAAAAATTCACCTATGAATCATGGAAAATGCAAAAGAAACCCAATCAAGTGTTTGATTTCCAGTAAAATTTTTACTGTCCTGACGATGAAAAGTTGTATTTCTTCATTATTCGATTTAAGGAACCCAGTTCTCAGTAACTGTGATCTTGGCTTATGGTTCACACGAGTAGAAGATAGAAAATACGTCGTTGAAACTTATGTCTTAGTGTCCTCCATTAGCTAGTTCTGCACTAACAAACGACCTTACAACTGATCAAATTTCTGGTCATTACTTGAAAGGAGCAGCTAACTTCTATGAGGAGCAGCTCCATTTCCAAATGATAAGAATAAAAGATGTTTTCACTGCAACATATGTTACACAAACTGCAATGCGACCATAAGCAAGCAGTAAATAGGGTCTTCATTCAGTCTACCGCATGACGCATTGGCGTGCCATCTCCTCCGTGGAGAAACTTGGGCATACACTGGACATGCACGTTGGGACAGTGACCAGCAATTTCTCCTGGAGACTTCAAAAATTTAAAACAAACATAGTGATCAACCAAATCCTCAATGAGGGGGATCCAAGCTGCTAAAATTAGAAATCAAATAACAGTTTGCTACGAAATTATTCGTACAGCCACCAATATTCAATACTTTTAGTCCTTTATTGGAATTTCATGTTCTCATGATTCCCAACTCTTTGTATTTTAGGAAATACATGAAAACTAATGTAAATTTCATTTTCAGAACTACAGATTTAATGTAAAAATTTAAGAAGTACATAATTCAAAAACTAAATTGACAAGAATGTTCGCATAATTAGAACAAGAGAACATAATAACAAGATTAATAATCAATAATATGACCTTCCTTCTTGATAACTTCTAATAAACAATTTAGACTCTTATCAATTTAATTTAAACATGTTAGTGCCGCGATATTACACCATTGTTCATAATAGATACATGTTTTAATAAATTATTTAATTATGATTTCTCGGAGCCCAACGATGGGTTCGAACTTTCATTTCTTTCAGTAAATTTTTAAGTGGATTCCAGTCAGTACTCATCGAAAGCCATGTCAAAACTCGAATTTCATTTTTCTGGAGCCATGGAGTCACAGACTTAGATGTACGTGTATGTTCAGGGTCACTGTCGTGCTGGAATTTAACCCGCGGGCCGAGCCAAAACTTTTGCGCTGATAAGATAAGGTTTTCATCGAATATAATGATGTAGTCATCAGATTTCACCACTCCTCTGATTGCAATTAAAATATTAGTCCCAGTTGTACACCAACAACTTCTAAACATCATGCAATCACTTCCATGTTAAACTGTTGGACTGTGCCAATGGGGAGAAAAGTTTCACGTAGTTGAAGCCATATCTCGTTCTCATTACTATTTATTTCTCCGAGAAAGTTTTGGCAACATTTAAGCGTGCTTAAAAGATGATGCAGCTTGTGAAAAGGAGTCCGTCGTGGAATATGTTTATGTAAGCCATTCCTATTTAATCAACTAAAAATTGTACGAAAACTTACGCTGGTACTCTGCATATCCAAGTCTTTAGTGATGTCTGTCAACACATCTCCTAGGTTCATATTAACTTAGGCAACCTTAATTTAATATTTCATAACACTTTCCGTTGGTGGTCTCTAAAATTTACCATTTAAAACATTTACAATGATGTTAGATGATGCAGCTGTATTTCCTTCATATAAATAAATCACTAGGCTAATATCATAGATACTATTACCTAGTTATATTTAATGTCATATATAATTTTATTCTAATTACGTGATAAAAAGCCCTCACTGCTCATAATACTCAACTACAGACACAGAACACTGACAAGTCTGACAGTAACTCCACAGTGCTTTCCTACTACAGCAACCACCCCGAGTGTTGGTCGCGATGTACTGGAGCAACCAGTGAACGTCTTGTGGATCCCGTGTCTGTTTGTAGATACATTCATAGCACAAGTGTTTCTAGCACGAGGCGAGAAGAGAAATATGTCATGGACTGACGTAGTCAGAGACTCCATGTAGTTAATGGCATCATCTAACCTGACAGGGACTACAGGTAGTCAGGAATTGTGATCAGGGGCTGATGTAGACTGTCTGTATAGTCAGGGGCTGATGATACTAAATATTTCAAGGTAGCTATTACCGCTATTACATGTTCCTTTACGACTCTAAACAATGACACACCTTGGTATGTTGTCTCATGCTCAGTAGTTTCATTCAACATCAATATCAAAAATTAATAACAGCGTCATCTATATCATTACTTAGCATGATAGATGCAAACAATGATTAAATCCTTATAACATCTTCAATGTCTTCGTAATTTGCCTAGTTTATTGACAAACATCCCGTTCTTTGTTCATGGCGTGAAACATGAATTAGAAAACCAGGCAAATAGGTATGTACATGATATGCAACTTTCGCACTAGCCAAACTTATAACTCAAGAGAGTAAATTAAACCTTGAATTAATCCTACCTCTGTCATCCCACCTACACTGCGCTGGTACACTGTCTGCTATTTGATATGGGAACAAAATACCGTGAAAAAAGAATCCAGTTTCTTCATTTTAAAATAAATCAGATCAATGTTCAGAGTTAACAAACAATAAGACGGAGATGAACAAGACAGAGCAGTGCAGTACCAATGCAGAAGTTTAGCTGGTGGTAATTGGCTGAGCTGGTGTTGTGTGAACACATGTGACCTTCTGCTGTCCTCTGGAGTGGATGTGAATTCAGTACATGTTCTTTGAGTGGACCAGTAAACCAGCATGTTCATGAACAAAAACTGTTCTTTGAAATTCAACCAGACTACGTAACTGTGGACAAATTGTCTTAGTAGACATTACTAAATGAAACAAATAGAAATTAACGTCTTATGTTTCTCTTAATCAAATGAGCCTTAATGAGCGTCTGGTTGATTGCAGGTCTCAAAAACACGAGCAGTTGTAAATGTTAATACGACTCTCTGTACGTGAATTGAAAAGAGACAATATGTTATTTATAACCTAGAATGTCTGATCACCATATTGAAAATAGAAAAAATTAATTCTTCCATTTTTGTGTTTAACCATAATTTCGATGAGCAATTTCAACGATGAAGTAGCGGTGCATGAAAAACGGAACAAAATACGTCCATAGACCTTCTACAGTGGCCAATGTGAAGGGGGTGTACCCCAAATGCTATTGAACCTGAGGTGCTCACGTACCTTATGTACTCACGTACATCAGGTACACACGTACCTCAGGTACTCATGTACCTCAGATACACGTGTGAAGTAATGAGGAATATAGCGGGTTGCCACAGGTGGACCTTGCTGGCTGACGCAGATAATGATCAGTTCTGCACAGGGTGCACTGCAGTGGCTATCAACACACTTTCACAGTTCACTGGAGTCCCTGTTATATTCTCTTCAAATTGCGAGATGAATCTTTGAGTTCATATGATGTAAATTACATGTACGACAAAATTTGAGCACAAAACTTCGTTAAATATTTTAGAATGTTTATTAATATTTTTGTTAATTCATAACAGTAGTTTCAGCTATTAAACATTAAGTAATGTTTCGTAACGCTCGTGCTCAATTTAAAAAAATTATGATCTGTTCATGATCTAGAATTATGATCTCCAATTGGAGTTCATAACTAAAATGTAATGACTTCTCTTCATACTGAACTCAAACCTCGGCTACAAGTGTCAGGTTATGATGGTTGTAAAATTGAAGCATTCTAAAATCCTCGCAGTGGAGAATGCTCGACACCAACTTGATGCATTTACTAAGAATGAACATGAAGCTTGTGATGGATAGGTTAGAATGAATATGTAATAGAATATGTATACATAAGAATGAACATGAAGCTTGGTCGACTGGTGAACGAATCTGCTTGCGAGCGGAAAGACCCGGGTTAGAATCCCGCTGCCGACATGGTTGACGCGGCTAGAAATACGGCATGGAACTTGGGTAAAACAACCGAATAATTATCGAAGTAATTATCCGACCCAAGAATGGGCCCGAAGGTTCGTTCTTATAGCCTCATTCTATTCTATTCTATTCATTCGAACGTTTACCACTAAAGATTTCACAATATTTGTACACAGTCGTTGAAAATTTCATCGCGATGTGAGTTAGAGTTTTTGGCAGGATGACGCTTTGGTAACACGTGTAAATTCAAATGCGTTGTAGATGCGTTTAGAAATAGCGCATGGTTCTAAAAAATGTTCTTTAATCAGCTAGAAAGTTTTTCTTTAAAATGAGCTCAAACGCATCGAAATGTTCAATTGGGCTACTTGGGTAGCCCCAAACGGTTCTGCCTGTGACGTAAGAGTCAACACAAAACCAAAGTTATGTGCAGAAGCGTATAACAGAATAAAAGGAATATTGATGCAGATATTCCTTCAGTTTAGAAACGTTTTGAAATGAATGGACAGTTTCTTTCACGACTCATAACCAAAATGGAAGCTCCAACAACGCACTCATGTGGCTCCTCCCTCCGTTCCTGGCCACACCTGCAGCTGCGCAGTGTCGTTCAGAACGAGTAATCTGTAAGCTCCTGGGACGAACTTGTGAATACATGTTCAAAAATGAGCTCAATCGCATATACAGTTAACGTTTGAAATGTGGCTACGAAAACGTAAAATGGATGTTGAGAAACAACGAACGTGATTATTCGAACTTTTGTTGTGTGAGTAGATGACTACATATCTGTGGTGCGTCAATATTCAGATGAAAGTGCCTTATTCAACCATAGAAATAAAAGATTTTGATTGTGAAACTGAGAAATCCCGTTCTGAAATAGAGAAGTCAGAATACTTTATCGTATAACTTCATTACATTACCAAACATTACTGAAAGTATTCAAGAAAAAGAATGTCCTGAGAGTACTGTAAAACAAGCTTCAAACACAGGTAAACTTGATATAAAGTAACGAATGACAATTCATGAGTTACATTTATAATAAGGCTGAGATTCATCAGAATCACCCAAGGAATTTTTTCAGCTGAGTATAAATGCATTCTCAAACGTTGGGATCGTTCATGTCACTGAGAGACCGGTAATTTGAATATTTACTTGCACACAAGTTGTTCGTTAGCCTTACTGCATTACTTCGAAATAGCAATCCACGTTTACAAACTTTTTTGCACTAAAATGACCAATTTTGGGGAATATTTTTTAAAACATTTTATAAATTTGAACTTCACTACAATGATTATTTAACAATGCGTTATTGATGTTCATATCTCAATGATGTTTTTCGTTATTTTCTTTCAAACTCGCTTTGAAATAGTTTCTTCTATCATCCAAAATTCATGGAAGAATTCACGATCGGATGATGCTATAATTCATCAATATCTTCATTTTATTTTTGTCCGTTTTATATACAAGATTTGGAGTCACTACAACAGATGCAGCTCTCTAGTGTTCAAGTAATTTAAACGCTTGTGTACCTCAGCTGCTTGTGTACCTCAGCTCCTTGTGTACCTCAGTTGCTTGTGTCCCTCAGCTGCTTGTGTACCTCAGCTGCTTGTGTACCTCAGCTGCTTGTGTACCTCAGCTGCTTGTGTACCTCAGCTGCTTGTGTACCTCAGCTGCTTGTGTACCTCAGCTGCTTGTGTACCTCAGGGGTTCACATGCGTTTGGTGCTGGTGCAATGCAATGAGGACAAAGCGGTCTGCAACAGGTGGACCTTGCTGGCTGACGCAGATAATGATCGGTTTTGTACAAGATGTATTGCATTAGCATTCGATGCACTCTCACTGTGTACTAGGATAGCTGTCTTTTTTCTTCAACATAAGAGACGATTCTCCGAATTTTTGAGAAGCCTTAAAATTAATTTTTTTTAATTCAAATGTAAATATTCAACAAACATTTTATCATAATGAAAAAAGGTTGTGTTTTCAATATAAAAATCAGACAATTCGTCCAGAGTGCAATTTTATTTTTGCCAGTAAATTCAGATAGTACATTCTATTTTCAATTTCTATATTCACTACTTGGTTTTCACAGCAAAAAAAAGTTTTTCATCTCTACGTACTGAATTTAAACTGCAGTAATATCGCCCATGTATAAAAAGTTGTTGAATGAATCATTGTGATCCCTCCCCCCTAGTCCCTCCACCCCCAGACTGAAGCTGTCAGGTGTACAGAACGTGCCTTGTGTCTGCATTGAACGTGCAATGTATCTGCATTGAACGTACAATGTGTCTGCATTGAACGTGCAATGTGTCTGCATTGAACGTGCAATGTGTCTGCATTGAACGTGCAATGTGTCTGCATTTGCCAACACGGCAACAAAATCTAAACACAATTTCCAGCAAAGTTGAGGTTTCAAATGTGGCGTTGGAAGGTAAAACGAAACAATAAATGTTTAGGAATAAAATATAAGATTATTCGATGTCACCGGGCGCGGGCAAATGACTGTTGTCTGTGGTACATTGATTTCAGAAAAAAATTAACATTTAAAAATAGTAGTTTGAAATTGAAGAGCTGTAAAATCATGATGGGAAAAAGGGTTTTATTGAAATTACAAACTCGTGGTCAGGTGATGAAGTAATATAAATGAATTCGCTAAATCACCTGCCGAAATCCAACTATGTCTGTTGTGTGTGCTTGAAAGTGCCAGTGCAACTGTATACATATAATGTTAACCGATGACCTGTATTGGTTCAAAAATTTTACGATAAGAATTTATAGATCGTTGATGGAACAGCTTTTCCTCCATAGGCCATAGGAGTAATTTTTAAATATATTGAATCTAATTTATTACCAAATAATGAATATATTACTGGCTCATAGACACTAAAGACTTGACGTTATTTATTTAACATTTTTAATTATTCGAGCGAGATAGGCTCATTTGTACAGTACTGTGCAGAGTGGAGGTTTATCGTTCGGAAGTGGCTTCAAAGATGGTAAATGTGTGTGAATCATCACAGTTGTTTTTTAGTTATAATAAAAAGAAAATGTTAAGTTATCTGTTAGTACACTAATCCTCATCGTAAGCTCACACTTAGAACAAATACAAGGCACCAAAACTACTCATATGAAGAAGTTAGATAATGTTACGATGAATGTGGAAAATAATTCGATACGTGGAGTGTTTGTAACGTTTTAAGAATACACTTGGTAAATTTACACTATGAACAAAGGTCTCTGGACAGAGCACTACAGTGCAAGTGTAAAAGTTTAGCTGGTGGTAATTAGCTGAGCTGGTGTTGTGCGCACACATGTGACTTTCTGCTGTGCTCTGTATTGAGTTTGAATTCAGTATATGCTCTTCAAGTGGACCAGTAAACCAGCATGTTGAAGAACAAAGAATGTTCTTTGAAATTCAATTGACTACTTAACTATATTAACTAATGAACGTCAAATGTTTATCATAATCAGCGTAGCCTTAAGGTGCTTATTCATAGCTGGTGCTTTAGTGCCATGTTCACTTTGTGTTTTCATCACCTTGTGTTTGGCTGCTTGAAAAGCCACTCCCGAGCGCTACAGCTTCTGTATAGCTGCTGCATTTCTCATAGCTGGGCACTCTTTAGAGCTTGATTTACAGTTCAGATGGTAGTTTGTACATTTCTGCTGTCCTGGTTCGCCATTGCACTAATTGTTTGTATGTGAGCCAGAGCACACCAGGCAGCGAAGAGGTGAATTGCAGTTCACTGCAACGTGTCCCAACCTTTAGCAGCGGTAACAGCGGCGAGGAGGAGCATTGAAAGGGAATACTGCGTATCTGGTAAATCCCACATATATGTGTGAGGGACATTGAGTTCATGAAAAGCCTAGCTTGACAGTCGATGACTCTTCTGTTTTACCTCTACTGTACCGGGGCAGGCGAGTTACAGAGAGCAATTCACTGCTTCCACACTCTGCAGATGCCTTGACATCTTCCACATTTACACTTCGATGGATTCCGTTGATGACACCCATGACTGCAGCTGATAAACACGTTGAGAACAGTTTACAGTTCACTTGCCCAGCCTTTTCACAGTTAAAAAAATGTCAGTTTTTCAATTGTTGATTCCTGTAGTTCAAAGACAACTAAATTACCCCGTTTATTTACTCAAATATGGCTCTTCTGTATTACTTTAAATGGGGACTTACCAATGCCTTGTGCTAATGCCACTGGGTTGGTAGTAAAGGTTGAAACTTCCACTCCAATTAGGCGCACCAGAATCACCTTGCTGTCTTCTGATCGCATGGTCTTTGTTACATTGAAGCCCAAATTTGGCTTGAATACTCTGCTTTTTTCTTCTTTCTCTTTCCCGGAGTTTGATTGCACATTAGTGCTAGCATATGCTCTATCAAAACTTGAGTTTATGTTCATCCTTGATAGGCACAAACATTTCACTGGATATCTCTTTTTCATTACACTCTGCAACGTCTTTACTTGTGTGCATCTTCTTCTTTCCTCCTTCCTGGATCTCAGTTTCTTCAACTGGGTTTTATTTTCCCTTCCGAGAAATTCTTGCAGTTTTCCATTCCCCATCCTGCTCGTCCTCCATAGCACTTTCATCAATATCTGATGCACACACAACCTAATCTGAAAGATCTTCCTCACGTTCTTTTTCTGTGTCATGTAACATAGTAGCATATCACTCCATCTTTAACTTTTCCCAGAGGCCTACTTGCCTTGAACCACCAAGAAACAATCGCAAAAGTAGAATATTGCGGCTTTTCTACTGTTTATTTCGACACGTGGAAGTCCTCCTCGGTCGCGTAGGTATCAATCGTAGTTGATAGCATGTATTGAAACTCACAAATTTATGACACTCAGATTTAGATTGTTCCCTACACTGAAAAGAATGAAAAATAAAATGTAAATAGTTATGTGAGGCTGAATGAACAATTTTCATCGTTGCTTTTAGCAGTAGGACATTATGATTGAAGGCAAAAATAACAAAAAAATAAAAAAATGAATTGATTTTCAAAATAGTCACGTCTCCTTATGAAATACTACTTTCGTATGAAACTCTTTACAATTAAGAAGCTTATACCTCGCCAGGGATTGGTGTACTGTAAACAATGTTGAGGAATTAGGAGAATTATATCATTGGGTCAGTGCATCGATATAGAATGAGCAAGGAAACTTGGCTGCTTAAGAAGCGCTTTGACATACACAGTTTTGAACTTTTGCTGATAATAAAATTTCAAAATTTAAAGGTTAAATTAAAGTAATTATTAATTTTATTAGTTCACAATAATCACAGCTTTAAAGTTTGGAATAATTATTATATATAAATTTGATATTATGATTACTATGAAGTTTGAAGGGATGTTGAACTGTGTTCTACTCGATTTAAACACTGGAAATATATTTAATCGAACTATGTCCTGATAAAATTAATCACGTAAGGGACTTGCCTCAGAACCAGTTACAGTGTACACCCTATGCATTAGGCGCTGGAACACAGCAAACAAGGAATCAATGAAATTCCGACTGGGTGATCAGTTTTATTAGGTGCAAATTGATCAGCAACGATGAACCACAACAACAAAGTCTGACAGATTCACTAACTGCACAGTTTAGGTGCTAGCACACATTCGTCTTCCTACATGTATATTCTTAGAGTGTAATACAACGAGATAGTATAGTGTACATTCATTGATATCTACCTTGGCTGACACTGGAACAAACGAACAAATGATACACAATAACTCAACTTGACAAAATAGAGATTATTATGGTATGAATCCTCTGTTTACTCCACAACCAATATTGCAAGCGCAATGTAGCATCCCTGCACTCGGACACGCATTCAAGATGTTGTCTGTTCGGTGTCAGTGGATCTATAATTATGAAACACAAAGATCAAACACTAAAAGTTTCACTAATCAACACTCATACGAGTAATAACACCAGTGCATGAACACAATTCACGCAATTCAAATCAACGAACGTGTTCCACAAATTATTAGTTCAGATTACCTACGGTTATACTTCAAAAGCCTGTGGTAACAATAGCGACAGCATCATCTGTAGCACCACAACATTGCACAAAATTCACACACAAAAACAAAAACAAAGTCAGTGACTCTCGTGAGGGAGGTCACATACAAGATGCTTCTAGGAAAGTGAGAGAAAGGGTAGATAACAACAAACAACAACAAAATAACCCCTCTAAAATAATGTTTTGCTCTGTCAATGATTCCCACATCCTTCGCTAGAAAATCTATCGTTAGTACTTAGCTCACAAAGCATTTTGGTCGTCATATTTTAAAGGAGTACATAATCATATGATTATTTGCATCTAACTAAAGCATAAACAAAAAAGCAAAAACTCGCACCCTAGTTGGAGACACAATGATATGGTGTCGATAAGATATCTTACTTGGTTTATTATTAGCTTGGAGACGACTAGAAAAAATGAAACTGATATTAGGGATATTTTAAACTTTTTATATATCAATTTCACGTAGTTAGCCACTAGAAACTAAAATAAAATTGACAATGTGAAAAACGTCGTGGATTTCGCAGTGAATTCATGCAAATCACGGATCTGCAGCTGGAAGTCCATGTTAATGTACTGTATCGAGTATATTTGCCGAAATAACATCAAATTGAGATTTACTGTGTACCTAAAATAGCGATTCGAACGTAAGTTGGAGCAATTTCTCGAATTCACGTGAATCTTCGAAAAAACATGGCATGCAATGTAATTCTGCATTCATTCAACGAATCAGACACAAACCAGAAGATTTTCGCAATAGGTTTCCGTAAAATGCCAATTGAAGGTTTTGATACTGAAAGGTAGCAAATCTGCGTGTTTTCGGCAATTCTGCACTTCATTCAATGACAATGTGAAAAACGCCGTGGAATACGCAATGAATTCATGCATATCACGGATCTGCAGCCGGAAGTCCATGTTAATGTGCTGTATCGAGTATATTTGCCGAAATAACATCAAATT
>VCRD01000837.1:142034-195304 GCA_006783055.1 Trinorchestia longiramus | reverse complement strand
TGAGCAAGGAAGCGCGAGTGTGAGCGAGAGGAAGCGCGAGTGAAGCGAGTGTGTGAGCAAGAGGAAGCGCGAGTGTGAGCGAGAGGAAGCGCGAGTGAAGCGAGTGAATGCGAGGGAAGCGAGAAAGAAGTGAATGAGTAAATAACAAGTAGGAGCTGACCGTGAATCAAAGTAATAGAAAATAAATAATGAAGAACTAGTAAGAAAGATATACAAAATTACAAAATACAATGAAAAAGCTGGTACTTTGCGGGCGTGGATACCATAAGCATGTACACGTAACAGAATTGCATACTTTGCGGCTGGATGGATTTAGAAATGATTAATATTACCGAGACTTGAGCTTTACTGTCTACATGTCATTGCGTTGAGGAAACAAGAAGTCGTACAGGAATAGAATAGAATAAGGTAATAGGAACGAGCCGTTTGGCCCATTCTTGGTTCAATAACGAAGTCCCATGCCGTTTCAATACCGAAGTCCCATGCTGTATAACGAAGTCCTATCAGGAGCTGGATAATGTGTTATTGCGCGTATGGCAACATTGATTCAAGAGAATATAATATTCGTTCCTCACTTCATTTTGTGTGTATTAAACCTACAACTGTGTCAGGTCATTTCACCACACCCTGTATTTTCCCTTCACATTTTCTGTCACAAATGGTAAAACACTTCTCTACTAAAATAGATACTCGTACTACTTCTTCTTGTCAGCTGGGATGGGCTGTGCCACCCAGAATCTAGAAAATTGACAATCCGTTGAGCTGCTTGAAAGATTTTTTTTGAGTTAAAATGTCAATTATCTTTATGGAGCAGGAATAGCGGTTAAGCAGAAAGAGTACTAGTAAAAATAATACAAATGACTACTGAAAGAGACGAGTGCGGAGACGAGAGCAAGAAAAGGATGATGAAAGAAGTTATGCTCGTGGATAGCACTGAAAAGATCAATTCTACTTATCTAGCGTTAATGTTACAGAACGATCAATACGTGCAGAAAACGATTTCTTCAGACAATGAACAACCGAAAAGTTGTCAAATTCTTATGTCTCAGAAACAGAAAATCGAACCCATATCAAGGAGCTGTGTTGTGAACGTCGAAATCTCACACCTTTTCCACTCGGAGATCAGGCCAATTGACCTTCCAGCAGCGGCGCTTTCGAGCTCCGTTATTCGCGTGATGATAAAGAATTGAGCGGAAGAAACTGCTTTTCAAGTGACCCCGAGAGGCTCGTTCAAAACTTCCAATTCAAAGGATTTTTACTGACCAAGCTCAATAAAACAGCAGTTTAAGATCGCCTTTGAAAAGCCTCTCAGAGATGAGAGCGGGCTAGCATTACGACGTAGGTCGAGTTTAGCCAAAGTTCGAACGATTTTCAACTCCGTCAGTTTGACCAAACATTAGGAAATGCCAAAACACGTTTAGTTGTTTCGGAGTGGAAGAGTAAATTGCGATCGAAAAAGTGAACTTCTACTGTCGACCGGCAGCAAAGTGAAACAAACGAGCTGAAGTTCGGCATTATTAGCGATTCTATTGCAAACAAAATTTAAAACTTTTAGTGAACATCACACAATAAAATATTTAAAGAAAACCACTCAGAATGGACTGATCTAAGTATCACTTATTTTTTACGGCCAAATTGATGTATTAAAATCACAGAATAATCAAGAAAACCGTAATTTAGGTTAATTTAATAAACTGTGCATATCAGATAGTGAGATCAACTCGAGGCCAGTCGATAGACCTACGCCGACCACAAACCTCTAGAGGACACAAGAAGAGGAGGATATGAGCCTCCCAAGTCGGGGTTAGGAAACATCAGAAAAACCTAGTGCGATCCCAGCTGGGGAAAAAAAAGAGATTACTTCCCTTAGAGATAGTAAGTTGGTGAGGAAAAACAGGAGTAATGCCCGCCAGGGAAAACCTTGATAATATATTTCGATCTCGTGAGAAAAAGAGGACTTGTAAGTGTTGCTTTTTTCAGCGAGAGGAAATTTACAACAAAAAAAGAATATGAAGGTAACAAACAAATTGAAATCGCCCACAGACATTACAGGAAGGTGTTTTTACTGCAGATGATACTGAAGTGTATATATATATATATATATATATATATATATACACACATATATATACACACATACACACACATACATAAATCACAATATACCACAAAATAGGGGTTATAACAAGATACTTTTTTTTCTCGAAAATATTTCAAACAGATTTTCCCTCGCTCTGTTAAGCGAAAGAAGAATTATTTTCATCCAAATTTCGAGCTAGGCGGTCACATTTACACCATCGGAGGCAAGTCCAATCTCGTAGACAGCTGCGAAAAACCAAACGTACGTGAGAGACCTGAAGAAAAGACTGTACAGTGCTTTTGAGACGGGAAAGAAAATAGTAATTACAGGAAAAAGCATGGCCGGGCTGGAAAATACTTCCCCACCAAGGAAATTCATGGAAAACTCGTTTGAGTGAGTAGTTATTCATAGACAAAGTGGTGGATTGATGGATTATTTATTATATTATTCAGATCGTCCCCAACTTTTCGTATCCGCTTGTAATTTCAATTCTTCGTTGTAAGAAACATTTACAGAAGTGACTAGTCACGCATTTGGAAGCAGTTCTTGGTCTCAGCAATGATTCAATCGAGGGTCAAGTTTTCAACGCTGTTGGAAACACGTAATTTTTATTGATGTTTTCCTCAGTCATCATCGTCGATGAATCATGCGCTCGACTTCTGTAACGTATCTAGAAGAGAAGTTTTCATCGTTCAGAGATTATATACTCTCCTAATTGGGAGATTAGAAAGTAAATCAATTTTTTTCAATCGAGTGAAATTTAAGACCGTGTTAGTGGTAGATTATCCGACAATTGGAAGCCTTTGTGATTGTTCTTTTTACTAGAAAACATCAAAACCATGAACATATAATTATGAGTGAAAATTATTTTTCACTTTGAACACATGAAATCGCAACAATATAAAAATGCTCATAAACGACATCATACTGTAACAAATATATAGTGTTCATTGAAGTGAAAAAAATGCATTGTCATAGAAGCCTAAAAATGATTCCAGGTAATTATATCTCGTATATCAGGACGGTGTCATATTTAAGATGTCAGGACGGTGTCATATAAGTATAAGGGTAATGATATTTCATATATCAGTACGGCATCATACATAAAGTGTCAGGACGGTGTTATATAAGTATCAGGGTATTTATGCCTCATACATCAGGACGGTGTCATAAGTATAAGGGCAATTATACCTCATATTTCAGGACGGCGTTATACATAAAGTGTCAGGAAGGTGTCATAGGTATAAGGGTAATTATATTTCATACATCAGGACGACGTCATATATAAAGTGTCAAGACGACGTCATACATAAAGCGTGAGGACGGCGTCATATAAGTACCAGGGTAATTATACCTCGTATATCAATCAGGACTGCGAAAGTTTTTGAGCTCTCAAAGCTACACGCAAGCACCGCACATAAGCGACGGCGCGCGTCTCCAACCAATGATGAATGACGCTCTGTGCATCCAGGTTTTCCAGGGGGCCTCTTAAGATCAAGTCCAGGTCTTCCATTGAGTGGTGCTGGAGCTTGACGGCAATGCTTCGCTAATTTGTGGCTCGTGAAAAATATTGAATAATTTCCTACGGAAAAACTTGAAATACGGTAAGCTGAGTAAATAAAGTTTAAATATTTTTGCAATAGTGCCAGTATGATTAAACTGGGCATGAATTTGATCAAACTTTCTTGGCGATAAAATTTCAGAAAATATGGATGCTTGAGTTTGAAGCCAAATCTGCAGGTTTTGGTGTCTAATTTAATTATAACATTATACTTTGAGTCGACTCAGACAAAAAATACTGGCACCAACATAAGAGAAAGATTTTAAGCAGAACAATAAGTATTCAAATGAAAACGATATTTTTAAGATAACATTGCGCCTTTCGAGGGAAAGAAGAAATGCTGCTAGCATTTGTGAGCTTGAGTGATCCTGGAGTGACCGGTTGCTTGCTCAGGTGACATCTATTACACAGGTTACCTCATGCAGCATCTTTAATACATTATCTACTTCGCAGATAAATTATTGTTTGCTTCGAACATATCATACCGCAAGAGCTATTGCAGCATTAAATCCTTGCGTAATGCAATTAATCCGCTTTACAAGCATGAAGCTCACATGATCTTCATGTGGAACACATGAAACACAAAATAGGAAATGTCGGACAAAACTCTTCCTTTTAACAGAAACTAATTTTTCGAGTTGAAATTCATCACAATGAAACGTTGAACAATCGCCAAGATTAACCATGTGAATTTATAAAAAGTCAAAAATATCCAAGAACTCAAAATGTTAAAGTTAACGCAATCAGTTGATGTTTTAGCACTTGGTAAAATTCAGACATGTTCCCATTCGAGCTAAAGTTTATATTTCTATCGAAGAAAATCATTCCAGCCATTAAAATTCATTCCCATTCATCAACAATAAAACTGACGAATAAATTGTAAATATCTGAAATGTTGTTCACTTTTGTAATAAAGTTTTCAATGCCGACTTCAAATCTGAGAAGTTTTGTTCTATCGCGTCAGGTTTGATGGCGATGACCTTCAATTTAAAACATATATTCGGTGTGAATGTTTTTATTTGTGTATTTTACCTTCCACTAGATATTACTGTAAATTGTACGTGTCATGTGACGCATTTGCACTATTTTCTTAGCTAAAACTGCGTTCATTAGTACTCTATGTATAAGTATTCGGGTGAAACTTGTGTCTGCGAGTTGTGTGTCTTGATACAGTGTTATACATATATAAATCCTTTAGGTCGTATTGAATGGACGGAAACAAATGTTTTACTTAATTTGGACTAGCGTGTGACATTTGTTTTTATTATAAAATAACAAGATATGCATCAATATTTTCGTTATGACTGTAAGTCATGCGTAAAAAGAACAAGCGATACCACGTTAGCCAAATATAAAAATTTTCAGGTTTGCTTCATGTCAGTTCTATTTAGCTTACAGAGATAATTATTCGTGCATTAAAAACTCTCAACATCTAGAAATAAATTAGATAACATTTTCAGCTTGTTTCCACTGCCTGACGGAAGAAAATTCAATAAGACAAAATCAGTAGGATGAATTAGGTGTGTGATGCTTGTCTTGTGTCTCTTTCCAGGCTCAGGAAACAAACAGCAGCTACAGCTAAGCTCCATTAATTAAGGTGAACATTTGTCCTCTAGTCCTCATTTCCATTCAGCTTTGTGATCCTACAATCATTAACTTACTTGCCTTACAAAGTAATAGAAGTTAACCAACGTCTTGATGACGAAGAAGAGAAGGCAGAGGTGAAGACGTTGCTCTATCTGAAGTTACTCTTTAATATTACACGGTGCAGCAAAAGGGTCGGATACATTTAGAGGTTTAACCAAAGCAAAGAAGAGTAGAAAGCAAAAAATGTAATATTTCCAAAGTTCACAGATAATGTAATATAATTTTATTTCATTTACAGTTGGAAACATGAATCGGACGGGCGATCATTGGGCTTTCATTAATTTAAGTTAACAATTTGTCGGATCTTTTTTCTGCGCCAAATTTAATATATTGAGTTTATCAAAGACACATAAAATACTGAGTACTCTTGATACTGGAAATGTCTTATAAATTATTTAACGCGATATAATGATACACAAACCTAACATTTTGAAATATACGAGCTAACTAAGAAGAAAACTTTACTAGAGATTTAACAGTGAGCACTAGGACAAAAATAACCACAGGCAAAACACGTCAGGCGTAATAACACCATCACCAAAGGAATTCAAGGAAAACGCGTTTCAGTAAGCAGTTCTTCATGAACAACTAGGTAGTGGAATAGTTGATTATTTTTCTAATTATTCAGAGCTTTCATACCTTTTCGCAACGGAAGGCAATTCCAATTCTTCATTATATCATTTTGCACCAGTGTTTTTTTCAATTCGAGGAACATTATGCGGTCACAGACTATTATCATTAGCACGACATACCATGACAAAGGAGAACATTATCCTCAGTATCTTGATTTGACAAATGTCATGACTGGCAAGACATGTAGGGGACAATAGTATGGTGTCGTCAGGTATAACAACAAAATAATTATACGAGGTCCCACACACGCACGTCTGTCCGTCACATCGAGAGAAAGAAAAAAGAACACATTCCTGCGATCAACATAGCCGAAAATCAATGCTAATGAAATCCCGTAACAGCGATGCTGATTTTGTGGTAGACCGCAAAGGAAACTGTGAATATTTCGATCTCAAGGCACGCCACTATTTTAAACGAACTGTGTGGATCTTCTACCGGGTGAGGTCAACTGATCTAACACATTTCTGGGTTTTATAAAAGCGCAATAGAGTAAAGAACGAAAACTGTGTTAACAGAAAGAAAAAAGTAAACAAAATGGCATGATATTCAAAATTCCCCAAATGAAAACCAATTTTGTTATTTTCTCAATTTCAGTTTCAGTTTTATAGTCGCATGTTCGAAAAGTGGTGGGATCCCAGGTTTGCAGCATTAGTTTTTGGAACAGCAGTAGAAAACTGATGCTGAAAACCAGACATGCAGCTTTGTAGCAAACGCGTGATTTTGATATCACCAAGGAGTACAATGAATTCTGCACTAGACACTTGAAAAAAAATTGGTGAACTAATAAATGATGAGATCCCCTAATGTCATATTAGGAAAATATCTTTGATAATAATAGTAATAATGCATAGTAATAATAGGAATAATAATAATATACGATGAGAGGTGAAGTACATACAGAAAATTTGAGTATGAGTCAACACTAAGTAGTATTCAGTAAATTTCTACCCTATGTATTGTTAACAAATACCTTTCTCATTAACCCCGCACCATTTCAACAACAAAAGGTTAACAGTTACCGGAGAAATCGTAATAATATCTTGACTGCCCGAGCAGTGGTGAGCTACTGGTCGTTTGCTGATCGAGATACAAGGTGCGGCAACATAACCTTTTTTCAAAGCAAAGCGCTTTGAAAAAAGGAAGTTATGTTACTGCACCCTGTACGAGACTATGACACTGCCATGAGAACAGGCACGGAATGCTTTATGCTCCGTTACTTTTCTCTGCTTTGTGATGCAAGCCAGACCATGTGTTTGACTGCTTGGCAGTCCAACACTTCGTTAGAAATTGAATTGCCATTTGTAAAACTATGAAAGTAAAGGAACGATTTGGAGGAGAAAACTAAACCGTATCATATAACAAAAGAACATCAGTCAATATTTCGGGAAAAAAATTGTGCCTAGGTTCAGGTAACAGGAAGCAACGGACGCTTGGTTTCTGACACTGAACTCCAGGAACTTTTTTCTAGTGTTTTTAGTGGAGAAAACAGGGGAGTTTGAGCGCCACGGAGAACATCGACAGGATAATCGGCTTCGGAGGGGGACTTTTTAGGAATTTAATAGCAGGACCTGCAGCGCTAACAGTTCAGCAAAATGTGAAAGTGGTCAATGCAGTCAAAAGTAAGACAAATAAATAAGAAACCTGAACAAAGAGGATAAAAATTTTAGAAGTCGTACGTAGATCACACAAAGGTACTCGTATTAGCACTGAGCTGAAACGGTTGTGAGGTGAAAATAAGAATAGTTGATCCGTAAAATGAACAAGTTTCATTTTGAAGTGAGGAGATTTATCATAGAAAAGAAGTTATTCGAGTTGGAAGAACATTTTATTTCAAATAATCCCTCCAGGTATATAAGAAAAGAATCCTCATGAATACTTCAACGATGGCAGTAAATCCAAAACATGCAGTTTTAAATACGCAGACTTACACCGATATGAAGTTATTAGCTATTCAAAAAATAGCTTCCTGGCAGTGAAGATATCACAGCAGCAATGAAGGGACACTCTCATAAAGTTCGAACTTTAAGAGAATTCTAAAAGTTTGGGTAAAAGACTTGCCCCACAATCGCAGATCCTCCCGCCCTCATCCACATTCTTGGCAGATTATGTATTCCGGTTTCTAATTTGATTTCCGTGACTGTGGTCTGAGCGGAAAAAAAATAGTTTAAACAAATCTTCTTTCTTCTGAGTCTTGGACTACAAATTTTTTGTTTGTAAATGCGCAACGACGGGAGAAAAATCGTCGTAAAATGTTGCGCTGAACGAAGATGACTGACACTCCTGAATAAATTAGAATATTATTTAGAGTACTAGTTTCTCGAGAAATAAATTCAGTGTATTATGATCAGGTTTGTATAAGTTCGGAGGGGCTGAGCGCCTATTGTGAAGGCGCAGCATAACTTTAAATGAATTACCATTAGCTAGCGCTTGCTGAAGGGATAGTTTAGGTAGCCAAAACAAAACTCGAAAATGCCACACAAAAGAGACTTGACTTCAGCACTATTTTAAATTTTGTTACCTTGTAAATTAGCTATTTTCGTGTTTGTGTAGTGAGATTTACAAAGAATAGACCAGATTCGAGTCACACTTTTGTTTTCCAGCAATTAGCGGCAGATTTTTTTCAGTATATTTATTCATGTGTGGTGTAGAAATACGAAGCTGCAACTGAATTGAACCTTTTATTCTTTGTTATACGAGACTTTTGCTTGCAGGAAAAATTCTTATATTTTGCGTACAGGGTGTGTAAGCAGTACACGACCTGAAAGAAATTGAAGTAACTGAAATAGTTTTAGTCATTAGAAAAAATGAATACACAATTCAACAAAGAAATGAATGGTTATTAATGCCTTTCATTAATTAAAAGCTAAATGAATTCATGATATCAGACCTGAAACATCGAAGGTGATGCATAATATGGTCATAAGAGCATATGAATGTTCAAAAGTTGCGAGTAATCATCTGAAAGAAAGTCTGTAAAAATAGATATTTTAATGCAAACAATAGTTTTTTCTCTTTCGTATGATGCATTGTTTATTTTCTGCAACTTTAACTTTTGGAGGCACATCAGTTTATTTTCGGGCCCCTTAATGCTGAGACATATTATTATAAAATGTATTAGCAAATTATGCTGTATTATACTGTATAATAAAATATATAGTTAATGATGCTCTATTATAAAATTATAATACATTATGCTGTATTATACCGTATTGTAGATTATATTATAAAATTCTGCTGCATTCTAATTTGCATTATAAAGTAGCGCTGCATTATACTGCATTATGAAATCGAGGGTTTCTCAGGCGACATACAGGGTGCGGCAGCTTAACTTCCTTTTTGCAAAGCAAAGCACCTTTAAAAAGGAAGTTATGTTGCCGCACCCTGTACATAGCAGGCACCCAAGTGCCAGGAACAGGGGCTTCATAACTGGCACTAAATAATCAAAAGATGATGAAACGTATTTCTGGTATGAGAAAATGGTTATGAATTGACACATTGACCATTTTCTCACAAAAAGTCACTACAAGACAAAGAAGTAATACTAGAGTTAGAGTAACAAAAATAACGGTATTCAGTGAAAGCAAGCTAAGAAAGAAGTGACAAGAGAAAAATATTACACCAAACATAGCTATCATATTTTACAAATGTAAGTACTGACTTCTTTAACTTTTTTCCTTATTTTAAGCCGTTTCTATATTCTATTTCACATGCGATCATACTTCAAAAATTGTTGTATAATTTGTATTGATATTATTCAAAACCTGTTTGGCTTACGTTTAAACATACATCCAATATCATTTTCTCCTTAAAACTCCTTGTCGACACAGCGCTCGTTAGTTTCTATTAAAATGCGCAGATGAACTCGCAGTTCACTTAATTAAGGCTCTACTAAACGACACAGGCATCGCAGTTATGAGTGCAAAATGACCAAACTTTTGAGGATAATATTCCACCAATCAACAAGTTCGTACCATGAATCCATTTCTATTGGTTCAGCAATCTATTCAGAAAACATAAACTTCAGATTAATAGCCTATACATTAGAAAACATTTAAAGCAAGCGCATCGGATGGGCATACATTTTTAAGGACCAAAGTAAAATAAAAGTTTAGTTCATTTCGTGGTATACATACAGATACACTGTAGTTTCATTCTTGCGAACGTTCCAGATATGAACTCGAACAACACGAATGAGGCCTGCCGTTCTCAATCTTCAATCTTTTCACTCGATATCGTTGACGTGCTCTCAGAAAATACAAGCTGCAGTCAAGAATATTGAGCCAATCCTGATATTTCTAAGCAATAGTACTTACATACAGGAAATTCGACGCTCTTCGCCTTCTATCAGTCATCTACTGCGAGTATCCTAGAACTTTCCTCTGTTTGTCGTTACTGCAATATAAGAAATACGCTTCTAGTTATCGCCATCAACATTTCTTGCAAGATTTTTAGCTCTGGAGCCAATATTGGCACACTCTAAGGACCTAGACTTGTGATGAAACAAAATTAGGCAACATGGAGGTTTTAGTGCAGCTCCGGTCAGCTGCTGCAAAACTCAGCGTACCCTTCGGAGTCGTTTGATGAGCATCGCTAACGAAGTAACTTGTACGTAACTTTGGTCCCAGTGATTACTGCGCACACACATGCTGCCTAGGAGGCAGTCAAAACGATGGCAGCTGTCGGTAAAGTGGGACTACTGGAACAGAGAGACATTCAGCTGGAACAGAGTGACATTCAGCTGGAACTGTTGAAATGCACACAAAATGAAGCTTACCTTCATATTTAGCCTCTGATATAGTGAAGGAAAGGGCTGTTATGTTCAGGAAAAAGTTTTATCTTGCGAGTAAAGTTTATTAGTCACCGTGATGCCAGAAGCCTTTTAAGGCACAGAATTGCTGTACAGAAATACTTACTAGAAAAGAGTGTGATACAAAAAGATGTTAGATACTGCAAGTAAATTGAAGTATTTTAGCTAATCAAGATATCACTGTAGTTCTCAAGGCTTTAGGAGGTTCTTGTCGGCTTAAAATTTGGTATGTTGATGTAAATAACATTCATTAAGCCAAAAATCCAATTTTATGACGTAAAATTTCTTGGAAACAATAAGTTCATTGAAGAATTAACTCTCATGTGTGTTTAAGATAGCTTGAGAAGATCGACTGTATACACCCCACTTCCAGGGTAATAGCAAATACCTTGAAAGCTTGTTTTATAAATAATTCATAACTTCCTTAAGTCTTAATCCTGACAACGAAATCTTGAGACATAGGATACCGACATGCGAGTGTTTCAGTATTTCGTGAAGAAAGCATGTTTCAAAATAAAGTAGCGTATTCAAACGGACATCTGAGATGTGTTAGCGCTTAAGCGTGGTATATAATTTCGAAACTGCGATCACCTAATTTCGTATTTGAAATACTAACATAAATTTTTTCGTTGATATCATCACGTTTAGCAGTTTTCATAAAACAGTGAATTTGTTAAAATGGCCTCAGAATCTGGTTGATTTGAACAATAGAAATCATGCTTTCGTTAGGATCTTCTCGACATCTCACCCACTTTTACAAAATAAACGACACAAAGTTTAATATTGTATGTGTGCAGTACTCATCATTTGCACTTTTACGCCTAGACCTGACAGATATACTAGCTGTCACAATTGTAACAAATATTAAAATAATCATGAATTAGGATAGTTTTTTTGGAATCCCAAGCAGTCATTGCTGCAAAAATATATTTACATGACTAAATGAATATTTTAAGTTTTTGGTAATGCGTCCAAGAACACGCGATGGTATTAGAAGATTTTTGTTACATAACAGCAATGCAGTATGACTTGAAAATTCGGAATAGCTAAATAAAAGACAAAAATTAGAAATTTCGCTATGGTTTAACAACTACCATGAATCAGAAAACCAAAAAAAGAAAATTCTATTCCAAACAAATGCACCGATGTAGCTTCGTTATGCAACGGAATATTTATCAAAAAAGTTACCGACTCACTCAAGGTAAAAAAGATCAGCGTCGTGCGTTAGCTTCAGTCACGAGATCATTATTTTGCTTTAAATAATAACATGAGAGACGAAGACAATTGAAAAATAATTACAATTACTCAATTTCAAAAGGAGCTACTATGTATGTAAAAACAAACGTCTAAACTATGCAGTGAATGGCCTTCGTAAAATACCATGCATGAATTTATTCGAAATTGACAACTAGTGTACCATCAAAGAGCATGGAGATTGATATCTCCCACACTGTGCAATTCAGTTCTCAATGCGTTGCGATAAAATGTGTTTTTCAGAGTATAACAGTGGCAGATTTATAGTCCAAGTTGCAGAGCGTAGTACATGCCGAGTAGCCCGTAAAGCACAACTTTTTCACACCCTCCCTCACGGATCCGAGTCCTAGTAAGTAAAAAGGAGCGCTGTCGCCAATGGAGTTGCCGATGGCATGCGGGATAAGCCTCGTGAAAGTGTCTCTGTAAAGCCTTCACGTATTAGTTTGATGGCAAGAGGGGTCCATTCACACCCCCTTTCCTCCTCTCACAATCAAACAAATGGCGGACTCGACGCTCTCTAATATCCGGAATGACAGTTGATGTAATCTTTCGAAGCGCGTTAGCAGCAGCAAAGACTTCGCCTTCACATTACTTCTAGGATATTATGGGGGCAAACATTGTGACTCAAAGAACTTATATTTTGAATGCGAATATTGTTAACAATTTCTAAACTTTTAATCCTGTTATGACACTTCACTCTTTACAAAATTACATCCTATTGTTTGGGACCTGGCATCTCGCGGAATTAGAACTTTCTTAAATTGCTCCACTAACATAAATTTTTGCTGGGAAAGCTCAGAGTGAACCACGAAGGCCAAGATGAATCGCTTTCGTTAAAAAATTGCAAGTCGCACTATGATAATTGTCACTTATTTACTCAATTACTTACAATGCTATGAAAAATGAAATATCATTGCCGGTACACAGGCTGCAACGCTAGTCTTCTACAAGCTCGGAGCTATCCAAGGACAAAATTCGCTTTTGTGTTAGAAATACCACATCGTCCAATGTTAAAGGAAGTTCATGTGAGGTCTCACTTTCCTTCTCTTTTTCCTTGCCTCTAAGTTCGAGGCACAAATTCTCCATTCTTGGAAGTGCAGCATTGGACGCTGGCCGCTCAACGTGAATTACCTCCGCACCAAAGCTAGGCGGTGTGGCTTCACTGCTCTCTTGTATTGCGTCAAATGATGTATCAGGATATTTTAGATGTGTTAGATATACAGGGTGTCTCAAAAAAATGTACTCACCCTTTAACCGTTGCTAACATACTGTCTTCTTTGTGTTGCAGGTGTGAGGTTCGAACCTTTGTGATTAAAGACAAATGTGATTAAAGAATCATGTTCGCAAAGGTTCGAACCTCACACCTGCAACACAAAGAAGACAGCATGTTAGCAACGGTTAAAGGGTGAGTACATTTTTTTGAGACACCCTGTATTATTAGATGATATATTACATATATTATTAGATAATATCTAAATGTGAAACAATATAGTGAATCGCCAGTGACAACAATTACATTCTCTTTGTATAATAAGCTTCAAAACATTTCAAAAATGAAAGCTTAACAAGGAAATAAATTCTAAACTTGTGAGTGTGCTTTCGACTGTTTAGGGTAACCAGTGATGTTCTTCATATTTATTTAGAGTAACAACCCAAGAAGCAATTCAGCAAGGCAACTCGTTTTTGTGTTAGAAATACCATATCGTCGTATGTTGACCATACCACTTTTCCTATTTATATTGAGAGCTTCCACCGCTTTTTTTGCTAAACACTGGACATTCCATAGCTGAATATAGAAATTATACGTATATGTGTTTAAACAATTGTCATGCATCTTAACAGATATAATTCCTAAAATAAAGAATCAATTTTATACAATCATTCGAGTAATTTAAGTTGTCTAGCACAGAATGACAGTTACCCAATTTAAAGACTCACTTACGTCCAATTATTGTGATAAAATAGATTGGTGAACTTTTCGTTTAACTAGAAAAGATTACCACGGCTCCTACAAAAATCTGTGATTCCACATTCGTTCTGAACAGAGCCGTAGAATTTCAGCACTCTCTCAGCAGAACCGATGACACTGGAAGTTTGGAGCATTACCAAGACTGAGGTAGCAGCAACAATGGGCATCCAGGCCCGGTCCAGTCGCTGGTGATCCACGCGTCGCCGGCTCCAAAGTTCCATTTCAAAAGTCCATCAGGACAGTAAGACGATAGCGCGCGACTATATTGTGCCCAAGACACAAGAGATCGGGATTTTCATTAAGGCGATGACAGAGACAAAAGACCAGCGATAGCAGCGATGTGCTCAAGCGTACATCGTCGCAGACATTGGAGAGGCTTCCAAAAAGTATCGAAATGATAAGCCGCTCGTCAAAAGTTCACAAGAGAAGCTCTTTTGTAGCACACGGGGAGAAATATTGCCTGCAGATTAAAATCTGACTTATGTACGAAGTTCATTCTGGAAGAAAAATACTCAGAAGAAACGTGGAAAACTGTTTCGCATTTCTTTACAAATAAGTTGTTGAATCATACACAATTATTTTATGAAATAGATTTTGTATTATTCGGTTTTTATATCACTGTACAAAAATATGGACCCACTTTTACTCAAGATCGATGAAAGATATCAAGCCCGTATAAATCGCGCTGAAACAATGAATCTATAAAACAACAACATTGATTTTGGAAGGTTCAACAGCTAATTAACAGAGCTGAATCTAAAGGAGGAACTCAAATTCTAAAACATATAATTTCATATCTTATGACATTTTGAAACATAAAATAATGCATCACTAATTTTTTACTATTGCCAGTGCGGTAATTAAGTTGATCGAATAGTCAATGAGTATCACAATATGCACAAAACGAGTCAAGGTTTTGAATCCACTCTCCAGAATCTTAGCGTTCGATGACATCGACATCAAATATTCACCATTTCTGCCACTCTCCAGCAACTCCACCACTCTCCAGCAACTCCACCACTCTCCAGCAACTCCACCACTCTCCAGCAACTCCACCACTCTCCAGCAACTCCGCCACTCTCCAGCAACTCCACCACTCTCCAGCAACTCCGCCACTCTCCAGCGACAACTGTCTCAAATTAGAGCCCCAACAAAACAGGGAGCACAAACCGTTGACAGGTCGGCAAGAGAACCAGAGAAGTGGAGGTGGTGTTGCTGTGACTGAACCAGACCAGTCGACAGCTTGCGGATCAACCTCACGGAAAGCCGTCGACAATGTAACCAATTGATTCTAGTAATCTAGTGACCATTTGTATGACGCATAGTTTGATATCAAATCACTCAGGATTCACAAGCAGAACTCTTATAGGCTAGGAAAAATTGCTGCGCTAACGACATCACAGCTAACTAAGGGCACAAGGGAACTACAATTTAACTTCAATTTGAAAAATCTTTGAGTGTTTTTTTAATTTTATACAAACGAAAGTAAAATGTTACCATAAAATGGAATTATAGAATCATAATAGGGTTAATGATCAAACGTAGAGATTATTACTAGAATAGAGGTATTAATTACCCTTTAGTACAGAATACAACCCAGTTACTCGTACATGGAGACTAGATATGTTAACCCTTTCCTGCATGAATTATTTTAAAATGATAGAAAATACATTAGTTATTTTTGAGACTCATATGACTATTGGATGTTCTTTTATTTCAACGAAATAAATTGACAGCTTTATAGTGTACGATGATGAGTACATGCTACACATGACACAAAAAGAGTAAGAAAAGTTTGAGCTTTGTACCAGATATGGTACATCACACTCTAAAGCAGTGTTTCCCAAACTATCTGATGTGGCGTAACGGCAGTTTTTTCCGAATGTGCCAGGCACCGGCAACATTTCTTAGTGATATTAATGTGTACCAGAAACAATACCGGTAACTGATGGCTCGCGGACTGGCACCAGTCTAAATACAACTGCTTGAGTACCACTACTCTAAAGGATTAAGATTAACTCGAACAGAAATAAACGTTGAGATGCAGGAAAAGAAAATTTCGCATACAGAAAAAGGCGCTACCAGGATACGTTAGTCATCCTCCACAGGAAAACAGAAAGGTTAGAACAGAAGAATATCAGACTTTGAAGAAATAAATCGAAAACTAATTCCATCACCTAATCTTCGGCCTATTTTCCCGTACAGTAACAACTTGCTTTTTTTCAGTTCCATATGGTTAAATGTGCATTGATGTCATTGATAGACGTCCCACTCGTGCTAAGTACTTCACTGATTTTATATTACTCTGGAAATTCACATTAATATTAAGGCATTCGTTGCTACACAACAGCTGCACAGATGAGCCCAGAATGGCACCATTAACTTAAAAAGGCAGTCGCGTGCGGGAGACACTCTGTTCAAATGCTCATCTGCACGCAGGGTTGTAGAGCAACCAGTTAATGTTGCCCGTGCTGCTGGTGCTGCTACTGTGCTACTGGTGCTGCTACTGTGTTGCTGATGCTGCTACTGTGTTGCTGGTGACCACAATTGTGAAGATGACGCTAACAAGCAACACAAGATATTGTGATGATCAGGAGGTCATGTTGAGGACAAAAGTTTTGAATTGAGTAGTCACATGACTGGAGCGACATCAAATCTGTCACTGGTTATAACCAATACAATTATACAATACCTTAAATAACACAATTACTATTCGAAGTAAGAAATTTTATAATAAGAAATAGCAATAACGACTAACATGCAACAACAGTGTTTAGAAAAAGGAATATTTATTGTTGTATAAAGATTACGTGTACCAATAACAATTAGGATTGCAATAAATAGAAAGTAAAGTAACACCACTAGAAACCAAATATTAACAATGAAACAAAATCAAAACAATAAATAACATCCAATGACAAACAGACCCTAAAAGCCTAGAAGTAGGGAAAACAAGCAACACAATAGAAGCTAGTTTTTAGATACAATAGCCATAACGTCAGTAATATAATGGCATCAATCATATGTAGCCAGACCACAAAAACAGTACACCGAACATTTTGCTTTAATATTGGGGGTAATATCGCCACTAATGCATCATGGAAGTCCCTCTCTTACGAGTTGTCCACTACGGGCAAGAAAACTAGCGGAAATAAAGGACAATTGTCGACGTCTCGCTTCTAAAATGAAATAATGGTAGATTTACGGCACACGACATGCACCATCGGCAGGAAAAGACGTGAAAATGTAGAAGTCTGGAGTACTAAGAAGGCAGGGGAAAAAAGTTCATGACAAAGCTCTAAAAAAATGCTAACGTACGGACCAAATTTTTATAATCATAATGAGTAGAGCCAATTTCGGTTCGGTGAAAAATAGTTCAAAAAATTCAGTTTTTGGGCAGAGACAAAATTACAGCGAAGATAATTTTATCAGGATTTTCCCTTAGAAGGCAAGGAGACCTGGGACTTCTCTTGGCTGAGTTAAACTTTTCCAGATTGTCACAACTGCTTTTAAGAAAAGAGACAAAAGTGTCAGAGGTTTTAAGTATTCAAAATTTCTGTACGCAGTGAATGGTACGAAACTTGGTTACTGCTAATACTTATTGCGATGGTTTCTTCTCTGTGAATGTAGCATTTATTACAAAGACCAAATTCAAATTATTTTCAGAACATCAATATACTTCAGCTTAGTGCAATCCTGTTTGATGAAGGATTAATGTTTTTGTTGTTTAGATTAGAAGTCGTTTCAAGTTGGGTTAGTTTTACCGCTACACCTTCCATAGGAAGTATTGCAGTCCACTAAGCAAGGTATGAGGATTTCTGACAATAAACAGCCATTAACGCTTTCTCAAAATATGTACGTTTTACATGCTATTCCCATTAACAAAGGGAGAAACTAGGAAGTCAATTTACATAAAACTAGATAAAAACAGTTTCATCTATGGAGCAAAGTTCTCCACTTCAATCACAGGACACAATTCATCCTCCAAGCAACACGTAGTCCAAAAGCAAAAAACAAAACCGCCTAGTGTGTTTCACGGGATACGACAGAGCGCCCACAAAGCTACAACAGAGTTATAAAAGCATTTTAGGGCGTAGCTTTAATCCTCTTCCCAGGCACCGAACAATGGCTGGGTCAAAACTGCTCCTGCATCCGACAAACCCGCATGCAACGCCACACTTCTTTTTCTCATGCTTGAAAAACTCGCTATTTGAACTCCTAATAGAGCCACGCTTTTGCAAAAAAAACAAAGAATGGTACATGAGAGGCTTCTCTGAAATTTGGACTGATGAGGTGGCAAATTTCCCTAGGGAACAAATCAACGAGCGCTCAAATACAGCTATTTCAATCCTTTTAGGGTAATTTTTTAGCACTTGCTTGTATTCCCTGTATGAAAAACTCAGACCAAAATCTTAACATCATTGATGTAATAGAGTGAAAATGACTATTTTTTGTAGGAGTACAATATTTTATGGCCGTTCCTTAGGCGTTTCAACATCGACACAGGGTTCTAAAACCAACAAAAAATTATGCAACATAGCAGACATGATTAGCATAGACTGCAATTATTCGTGCGACATACAAGCCATCATCGAGATAAAACTAGAAAAGCAAAAAAAAGCGGAAAATAAGGCTTACCGAACGAAACTCACTTCAAACAACTAAACTTGCTGACTCTGCAGTAGTGGAAGGCAGTTCCTCAGAGAATATTTCCTATCATTTCATTTTATGATGTTTGATGCCGGGAATGATAGAAAAGCGTTTCAGTACTGGATTAAATTACATTATATTCGTATTTTAATAATAATGAAACTCCACAAAAAAGCGTCTAAAAAAAGACACTCCTGTTCAAGAGGTGATAAACTAACAAAGTTGACAGGTTCAGTAACAAAAAAAAAGACTATCTGATCAATACTACTCTCTATTGCATGGTGTATCGAAAAAAGACATTGAAAAATACAGCTCGTATTAACAAGAAGTAAGCTAATATTTGACATCCGATGTAAAAGTGACTGATTTTGTGGTGGGTAGCCACAAATACCTCTGGGGAACGTAAATAAAACTTCGTCTGCTTGCTCCCTTCAGTGAAGATTGAGGCATTTCCACAGGATGGCAACGTCCTTTAATATGGGCTGAAGGATAATCTGATTCAATGCACCCATTTATAACGAATTAAAAGATAAGCTCAACAAATTAAATACATAAGTACAATGTTCTAGCCTTGCTGCAGACACCCAAACATGAATATTGCCAATGCAAGTTAAAAAAACGACTCTAAATTCAGGACTAATTTAATTTAACTTGAATATTTTAGAGCAGCGTAACTCTATAAGTACCTCACAAATGTGGCACCATGCGTGCACTCTCAACTGAATATTTCAACAGGAAACGCACTCGAAATTTGTACCCGGTCGAAGTTTTCGTGCTTATATTAAAACCACAGCAGAGTTTTTCATCAAAGTCCACGGTACGCACGCTGTTACTGCAGCTTCAGTAAAAAAAGTTCTCAAAAATAAATTGGGGCAAATTTTGGCGCTGGAGCAACAATTTCCCGAGGGGCTCGCGCAATGAGTCCTTCATAAAACCTGTCCACAGAGACACGGGCTTTGTGGAGTAATTTTATTACTGCAACATGGCCAACTCTTGCGGCAAATCTGAGCCTCGCAGATATATTCATTAGCTTCAGGAAATCCAGCGAGTCTAACTTTAACTCTCGTTGACTCAGCGTCACATACTGCGCAAAGTTTTCAGAGCGCGGGTTCCAGATTCCTCAAACACGCTTAACTACGTCAGGTTATGGTGGGGTACCACGATTTCCTTGTTACTTGTTAATACTCTATAACCATTTACTGCATGCGCTCCAAATTGAGATACTAAATGAAATAGTTGTACTGTGGCTACAGATGAATTCGCAGCTCTCTTGGATTTTGACTCGACATTTCACGTCAAGCTGTGACATCGGGGAAAAATCTCCCTCTCGCAAGCCCTTCCAATCTTGCAACTCCGATCACAAGCGTTAGGAAGTTTCCATACTGCTTCGCTGAAATGAAACTCCAATGAAAGCTTCAATTCACTCGTCCGGTCTCTCTCGCGTTGCGTGAATCACTGAGCAATCGTGGGAGTTTTACGAACTTTTACTTGTTTTCATTCACTGTTTAATTTCTTCCACAAAACATACACAAATGATGGAAAGATAAGAGGCAGTGCAGTCGTAAAAAATGGAGTCTAAAAAATAATTTCAAAGTATATTTCATGCGTTTCAATAAAGAAGCTGACATACGACTCATACTTCCGAACCCTTGTAATCCTCCAAGTCCTAGACAGTCCTAAACAAAATTTAACAAATATGATGAACAATTTGCTGATTAAGTTGTTTACACCTCAACAGGAATGTCAAGAAGTTTCAGTAATAAATTTTAATCATGGAGTTTTCAGATACAAGACATCAGTCTTTAGTTAAGAAAATGAATATAGTATAATGATCCTAAGAAAAAATGTGGACTGGGTGTCCCTGTAGTACCGAAAAGGTTAACACGTTGCCTTCGATTGCCTGATTGATGTAAAACTTCACTTTGTACGCAACGTCACTAGAAGGATCTGAAAAAATTACAGAAACTAACCTCAGTGGTACATACGTACCACTTCGGAGTCAACGTGTTAAACAAGTTCGCTTGAGATTCATTCAAGTTAGATGTCCAATGCAACATGAAGTTAACAGGACTCGAAATGACGCTGTTCAAACTAAAAAAAACTAGAGGAATTTTTCAGGAAGAGAATACGTGTGCCTGGTTTCATTCTAATTTTGAGTACACCCTGGTAGCATATTTTCAGATGGTCGATCAGATGATTCAAATTTACCCCTGACAACTATTTGTATATAAACGTACGCTGAGAATTATCAAATTTATATTTAAAGCTTTCTTAACACGTTGACTCCGAAGTGGTACGTATGTGGACCACTTAGGTTAGGTTCTGTAATTTTTGCAGATCCTTGGAGTGACTATGCGTACAAAGTGAAGATTTACACCGGCCAGGCAATCGGAGGCAACGTGTTAAGACAATATGACAGTTCTTTATGTTCTTTATTCACATTCATTGTCTCTTTCACACTAAATTCATAATTACATAGTTGGAATAATATTTATTCCACAAACATACGAAAAGGTGACGCTAAGCTATAAAAATATTTCCAATGAAAAAATCGAGTTTTAATTACTTGTCTCGTATGTATCATAACTTCTTGTGTGTAACGGTCCACGCTTCATTGATACGGAGCAAATTTTTAGACGAAAAGTTCCATATCTCGGTGGATGCACTCCGCGTAGAGACATTAAACTTTTGTTCCATACTAGTAAGGCTAAACGTATTTATAAGCTGTACGATAGACTTCAAGTGTGAAAAACGTCAACCCAACCATGCTGACTACACATCAAAGAGAAAAACCTGCATTTTCTGCCTTCTGTTGACAATAACAAAGCTGAATAATATACGTGCGTATTTTGAAAGCTCTCTGAAATACTGGAAACCCTAAATGTGGATGTCTCGAGGCGTGATCCGTCATATTCGGGCGTCGCAAATTGTATATTTGAAGCAACGCTTCTGCCCGCCATAAACCGAGGAAAGTCTAGGAGATTGTTCGGCCTGAAGCACCTTTGAACTAACGATTGTACGCAGGCGGCGCCACAGGGCGCAGTTTGTACGCAGGTCTTGCGGAGGCTGAGGTCCGTAGCTGGGCTCAGAACCTACACAAATGGGGACTTGTAAGCCTCAAGGATCTATGTTATTTGCAGCACCTAGGAATAGAATTTAATACGAAGGGATGTTTTATGTTTAGAAACGTGTGCCGTAAAGCAAATGCATGGAGTTTGGTTCTTAACATTTAAGGATGAATTCTCTTGTCGTATCTGATGAAATTCTACAGACGAAAGCAGTGGAGATAAAAGGTATGGATAACGATTTTTTAAATTTAGAATTTTTTCTACTTAAGATTAATGCTGGTGCTTGACACATTTAATGAAAACGAATTATTCAATAAATTCTAGTTTGCACTCACTATTTTACAGTAAGTGTTCTAAAAAGATAATGCCAGGCATCAAACGTGTTTTTCCGTACACAGGATTTAGCGGTCAAAAGGGTAATTAGCAGACACTGCTTCACAAATATCTTCCGAATTACGAGTCCAATAAAGTAAAATTTTGTATCTCAAGAAGATCTCGTATACTTATGAAATCCAGGGGCATGTTTTTACACACCCCATTAATTTTCACATATTTCTCTTTCAACACGAGCCCATTTTTTCACACATTCCACTTCTCTGTGTACTCACCCTCTGTACGTGTGTTCAAAAATTATATATCAACGAAAATGATTAGGAAGACATGTATGCTTTCTTTAATGACCATTCCCAGGCATATTTACTGCATTTATAAATTACTGTTAGAAAAATTACCCAGAATATTACAAGCATGTATGGCAGCATCGATTAACTGAGCTTCATTAAGGCACGCTGAGCGACAACGAATAATTCTTTTGTGTCTCAACACAGAACAGTCCATCATTGTAGCCCCCATCATTAAGACACAGTTGGCGACACATCATCGTGGTAGAACGCTACATGCAAACACACGCGTCAAACACGTTACAACTTCGAGCATTAATACAGGTGACAAAATAGAGAAATATCGTCCATGTATAACTAAACTCTAGGGTTGATTTGGCCTGACTGACGTACTACTGAAAAACTACATTGACGTGTATCGTTACATGATTTTTCTTGGAAATTTAATAACAATTCGAAATACTAGACGCAAGGAGTAAATTTGAACTAGAACTATTTTCTGCTCCGTTATCGTCTCTAGAAGCCAAATTTAACAAATTTGTTAAGAGGTGGAACATGTAAACAAGAAAGTGTTTTTGATACAAGGTATGAAATCCGACAAAGAACAAGAAAATATTAAAATGAAGTGATGAAATTCTCTCAAGTCTGAGAGCTCCACGGGATCTTGTGAGTTACAACTGTCTAAAATACACATAAAAAATTGCATATCAGAGAAAAATCAAAAGAAATTAATTTAGGAACAATAAAAGACTAAACACATCCAAAACACTTCTATCAGAAGACACGAAAAAAAGAGTTAATTAAACGTTGCACTCTAGGCACAGCATTAGTAGCAATTCTAGTTACTAAAAGAAGAGGTTTCTTTAAGACACGGTGAGCGCAACCAGTAACCACAGTGAAAAATAAAGTATTTCTGAAAATGTCCTCTCATCAAAACTTGTGACTGCCCAATTTGGCGGCTTAAATCCTTTTTTTCATCGGATATTTTGGCTCAGAACTCAATTATAATGAAACTTTTCAAACCTTAGGTGCAATTCTTCAACTTAGAGCATGATCAGTTTAAGGCGTTGTGCAAACAAACTTTAAATTTACCAACTCTCTCTTTCTTCATTATCCCGAAAATACGAAACTCATATTTATCACAATAAATAATGACCCTCTCGGTGACAGGACACACGAGTCTTGACTTTAAACAATACTCATTTAAGATCGACCCATGCTGTTCAAACAAGCAGTTTCTCGCTGACCTCACGCGATGTTAATTCACGGTGACGCAGTGAAAATTCTCATGAGGATAAACCCCCTCTCGAAAAACAGCCGCCCCATTCATTAAACTAGAGAATGCCAGCATGCAGTATATCAATTATTCATAATTGGTGAGGGATCTGTTGGCGCAACTGAGTTATTTGCATTCTTAGGCAGGATGAGCTTTGTATTTTTAGTAGGAGCAAAATGCAGCAATCAAATTTTTGTTATCCATGATTTAAAACTTCTATATTTCAATTATTCTGAACATATAATGACGCTAATATTTATGGTCATTGCTGTTCGTCCAGCTTTTATTACCAGTGCAAAACGCTGCAGAAAATGTCTTCTTGGAGACAACAAACAGTCACTCCGCACGCAGGAGTGACACAGCGACAGAAGTCAAGAAGATTAAATCATCCAGCCTGCTGTTAATTGTGTCCATGCTATGCTAAAAAATTCACAAAAATAGTTAATAAATCTTATTTATTAAGTGTACCACGCTGCACTTGACAGTTTCGGAAATGATCGTAAACAGGTTTTGTTTTGCGAAAACGCCTCGCACAGCAGCTTAGTTATGCAGTGGAGTAGCGACAAAACAAATTATTCTCATGCATATATTACTAGTCGTCAATTGAACTCTATTGCCCAGTTACGCTGCTAACATCCAGCACACGACAACCGTCACACAACCAGCACACGACAACCGTCACACAACCAGCACACGACAACCGTCACACAACCAGCACACGACAACCGTCACACAACCAGCACACGACAACCGTCACACAACCAGCAGACGACAATCGTCACATAACCATCAAACAACTGAATAAATTACTGACATTGTTTTCATCTTAATGATCAGTTATAGAAATGCCTTTAGCTTCTCAAGTTTGCCTTGGCCTCAGAATATTGGAGCAGGGCGATGATTTAAGACAATTTGAGAGTAGGGCAGCAGCGTTTTACAACAGTCACAGCGTTAATTTGAGAAATTTAAGCAGCAGTGAATTACGAAAATTGTAGCGTTAAGTTGAAAATTGGGAGTAGCAGCGAAATAGTACAATTAAATCGTCAATTTTATAATTTTATAATTTGGAACAGCAGCAAAGTAAAACAATTGCAGCGTTAATTTGAAAATCAGGAGCAGCAGCGAACTATGAAACTTAGAAGTGATTATAGAATCAAAATAAACTTATAATAATATCAAGTCGAAACTATTAACTCAAATTTACGGTATTATTTTGAAATTCAATACATCAATAAACGAGAAATTCATGCTTACAATGAGCAGTTTATAATGTACCTCACTAGTGAATGAAAAAGTTAAGAAAATTCTCAAATGAAATGTTTTTAGCATCAGTTGTGGAGAGTGTGAATGAAACAAAACCCAAGACATGGAGCCATTCACACATTGAGGAAAAACTTACATGTAAATTAATACAAAACGTTAGATCTAATATTTCCGAGCTCCATTCACATGTCTTAACCATTGCGTTTAATTATTCGCTCCTACGACAGAACAGGATAGAGTGGAGCGACAGGAACAAGCCGAGTCGTTTATTATTAGGTTACTACCCAAGTCCTATGCCGTCAGATGTCAATCACGCACAACCATCTCAATTACACACAAGCATTTCAATTACGCACATGTACGTCAATTAACCACAAGCACCTCAATCACGCACAGGCAACAGAGAATGTTTCAGGTACAACTACGACTAGCCTCAGTGATATAAATCCCGTCGCAACGGACAAAACTGTGTAGGTCGATGCTAATTTCACGTTTTTTTGACAATCATCACAATACGGGACTAAGAAACATTTCCTCATTAATTTTGATACACTTTAGATCACAGCATTTACGTTTCTTCATCCATGATGGTACACGTTTCTTGCTTGTACTTTACCAATAAGTAAGTGGCTAACTAAATATCCAGAATTCCATGGTCGAAGTTTCAAATTTAGATTCTAGATGTAGCATACATCACTCATCCACCTCACGTGGAATGTATTGACCTGAATATAACGGTGAATGTACCTCTGAAGGAACGTACTCAATGAATTACATCAAGGGAGAGGAATAAGATACCAACAAATATTTTTACTACAGGGGCACAGGAACCTGAAATTTACTCAGTCGCTCTCTCTCAACATGCCTCAACAGAGACTGTGTTGGAATAATTCGAGTTATTACTCAATTATTCAACAATGATGGAGTTGGTCATATGCATCCATAACATCATAAAAACATTCCTTTGTAAGTGAGACGAGTATAATTGCACACCTGACTGGAGTCCCAGGAGTTTGGTTCTTCAGCATCCAACGAAGCGCAAAGAGGTGGGATGGTGGGAGAGCAAAGAGGTAGGATGGTGGGAGAGCAAAGAGGTAGGATGGTGGGAGAGCAAAGAGGTAGGATGGTGGGAGAGCAAAGAGGTAGGATGGTGGGAGATCAAAGAGGTAGGATGGTGGGAGAGCAAAGAGGTAGGATGGTGAGAGAGCAAAGAGGTAGGACGTCACCAAGGGGGTGGGAGAGGTAGGATGGTGAGGGAGTTTACCTAATTTTGGGCCGTTTTTATATTCTCTTCCGTGGTAAAATTAGATTTAAATTCTTAATCCTAGTAACAATTAATATATTGTACATATTTCGTAACATTTTTATTATCGTTCGTTAAGTTTTTAATGAACCACATGTTTACTCTATCGCAGGAAAAACATTCGAGTTCCCTAAAAAAAAGTACTTAAGGAATGGCAACATCGCCCAAAAAAATTCAAGAAACCATACGCTCGCAAAATTCCGTAATTTTGATGCACAACCTGCGCTAGTTTGGAAAAACAATCTTTTGAAATGTTCGCCAAATTCTTTGAAAGCGCGAGCATCTCAGCGCACAAGGAAGGCGGTCTTGAAAGGAACTTTATCTAAAGTTTAGGTAGAGAGCTTCAGCGCTCGACCCATGCATCGAGTTCCGTATAACTTCAATTTTATCACAAAGAAAGTTGCGATATAAAGTGCATGTACACGCTGAAGGAGAAAACCAATCATTAAAATACCAACCGAGAAATACGTTTTAACTGAACGAACATTCTTCAAAATTATGATGAATATCCATTGTGTTTATGTGGCAAAAATAATAATTTTTGCATAATGTAACTTAACACGTTTGTTGCGATTGCCTAGCAGGTGCAAATCTTTCACTAGAAAGCTATGAAAAAAATTACAGAACCTAACCTGAGTGACCCACCGGTGGGTCGCATCGCAACAAACGTGTTAATATCTTTGACAGGTGCAGTCATGTGAGGACTTGTCCATTAAATGACACTGAATACGAAGTCCAAGCGTCTTATGAATGTTAGTGAAGTGTTTTATTATGGCTTGATCAGAAATATTATGGAGTGATCAAACATATTATGGAGCAAACAAAAATATAATGGCACAATCAAATCTATTGAGACATGATCAAATATACTATGGCGCAATTAAAGCTATTGGCGTGATCATACGTACTAGGGCGTAATCAAACTTAACCTGCAGTATCAAAAATTACACACTACAATCTCCAATGCCTTTAACGTAAGCAGTAATTTACATACAAATTACAAAAACACAAAAACACGGCCATGTGTGATGAGTGATTAAGGCGTAGCCAATTAGACACGTAATTGCTGGACATTATCGATGAAGCCCCGTCCAATTCTTTGATAAGCACGTGCTGTTGTACAGCAGTGGCTGCACTCTGTTGTTGAACTCGTCACAAATTAACTCACGGCCCTCACATCACACACGAGTCACAAATTAACTCACGGCCATCACGTCACACACGAGTCACAAATTAACACGAGAACATCACATCACACACGAGTCACAAATTAACTCACGGCCATCACATCACACGAGTCACAAATTAACTCAAAGCCTTCACATCACACACGAGTCACAAATTAACTCAAAGCCTTCACATCACACACGAGTCACAAATTAACTCAAAGCCTTCACATCACACACGAGTCACAGATTAACTCACGGCCATCACATCACACACGAGTCACAAATTAACTCAAGGCCATCACATCACACACGAGTCACAAATTAACTCGAGAACATCACGTCACACACGAGTTACAAATTAACTCGAGACCATCACGTCACACACAAGTCACAAATTAACTCGAAAACATCACATCACACACGAGTCACAAATTTACTCGTAAACATCACGTCACACACAAGTCCGATGTCACACAAGTTCAAGTGTAAACAATTTTTGAAAGAATATTGAAATCAATCATAATACTTTGAAGCTCGAAGAATTTTCCAGAATGCATGTCAGTTTCACATAGTTAAATGCAGAGTCGTGTTGCGCAGATGCAACCTAGCATGAATGATACGATACAAGGAAACTGGAGAGCTGATTTTTCCAATAAAGCCTTAATAATAATTAAAAATTATAATAAAATAAATTTATGCTGATATATCACAAAGTGCAGTAAAAATTCACAGTACAATGAACATATGGTCTCAGGAACATAGATCATATTTCATAAGACTTATGCTTTAATATAATCTGTGATAGATTCAAGTCCGTATACACATATACGGGTAGTGTGCATGTTGCTTAATTGATTATCAATCTACAGGCACTTATCATTCAGTTGAAAAATGTTTTTTTGCTGTACTGTCGCTCTCAGGTCAGAGGCAGCGAATAGAACATTAAATAGCAGTCCTTAATTATAACGACCATACACTACTCACTTAGAATTGCAACCCCGTGATAAAGAAAGGGTTAAATTTATGTATTTTTACTAGTCTTTGCAGTGTTGATTCTGCATTGACAGAGATAGAGAATTTCATGTATAAGAATAAGCGAATTAAAGGAAACACGACCGAAAATCTTACTCGTAACGATGTTTGCTGGCAGATTTCCAGTTTCAAATACAACGTGTGTTCCATTGGCGGTCGGTTGAAAACAATTTGCAAATGCGAGACCCAAGACTTGTTTAATTTTTATTAGTACAGTAAACGAGAGTGAAATACGAGTCTTTCGGCTCATAAACAACTTGAATTAAAACGTGTGAGGTGATTGCACTTTACTTCGGTTACATCTGTATTCCACATTGAAAAGTACACAAAATTAGCGAAAGAACGAGATAATTTCATGTATGTTCAAATGAAGTCTCTTATCAGTAGGCAAGATCTGATGTCTGATGCTTTTCGTATATCTCATGTTCTTTATGGGCACCAGGGCGTGAAAAATGATAAAAAGGGCTATTTCTTGCATCAATTTCCGCGGGTAAACTACAAAGGCAAGTAGATTGCTCTCAGTAATCTACATTATTGTACTTCAAAATGTGTTGGTATCTCTGAGGAATATTCGTTGGCTCTGTAATGAGTAGTTTCTTCACCTTATCGTACTTGATGCCTCAATCACGACAGCGCAGCACTCGTGAGTAGCTTTTTATTACAGTCTAAAAAGAATATCGTTTTATGAATTAGTTTATACGAAGCATATGCAAAAATTCACCAAATTCTCTCAGCAAAACACGTGTCCTACTACTGCAGAATGTTTATTAATAGATTGATAACATAAATTGTTGTTGAAGTGTGATGCATAAAAAACCAAGTTCATGAGTACGAATTTGCCTTCCTCGACAAAATATAGGCAGATTGCATCAGAAAAATGAGGGAATTTGTCGAGGTTAGGATCTTCCACAAATTAGTTGTAAATATGATAATGTATTACTCATAATGAACGTAGCATCCTTCTGAAGATAAAAGATAAAAATCTGTAGACACTTGGTCGCCAGAAATAAACATAATTTGTCTAAAGATAAAAAAACGATTTAGCAACAAAATATGCTTGCATGTCTTGATAAAAAATTTCCTACGCAACGTGTTTAAAGAAATGTAATGTATGTTCTAAAATAACACACACAGCTCCCATCCATATACGAATCGATTCACATTCGAATTCGATTATTAATCTTACCCAATACATAAAAACCAAGACGAAGGAAAAACCAACAAACGGTGTGGAAGAAAAATAACAAAGACGATACACAACTACGACCAGGAAAAGCACGCAATTCGTCTCGTAGTAACGTCTCTTATGTTGACTACTTAAGAAAGAGAAACTAAGTAGAGAGGAAGAAGAGCATAAAAGAAAAAGTAAATACTGCCAGACGAAACCAATAACGGATAAAGAATGTTACTAATTTTTAAGAAGGTAGTTGGAAATATTTTTGAGGATTTTAAAGGTCTAAAAAAGGTCCTTTAGAACCCACTCGTGAAAGAAGAGTTTGACTATGTTGAAATTAAGAACTTGAATTCCCATCCAGTCTCAGTTCTTTAAATACGCCAAAATGCTGTTCGTTGACCTAACAACGGTACGTTAAAAAAAAGTTAACTAAAAAGAGAACGCGTTTTTTACAGCTGCTTGAACTTGCTTCATCAATTGAAGTTTCTCTATCTACTTGACAGGGTCAAGTACAGAACTTGTTCGCGCCATTAAAGTTAGCAATAAATCTCACTCTAAATTCACGTTATCGCCCATCTATTTCTATCAAATATCCGAAAGGAAATTAGGAGTTCAGAGAGGGCGGAGTTTTTGTGCGTGCTGACAGAAAAACGTGAAATCGTTGTACGAATCTGCCTAACAAGCAATTAATACTCAATAAAAAACATTGAACACAATGGAAGCAAATTTAGAATTTTACGAATAAAAGCACGAATTCACTTAAACTCTTTCTCTGAATGCGAAAACCTGATCAAAATGCATGAACTTTGAGTCGGCTAGGGAAGGAACCATTAATATTTAAGAGCTGCTTAATTGATTGACATCCAAACATTTAATGTACACAAGGTACTACTTCAATACAACTGTAAATCGCTACCTGTATGTCCCAGGGTGTCCCCATTAATGAAAGTAAACTAGACTACGGGGAGAATATTCACGTTTTCTTCAATAGCACTCGATTTTCTCAAATTTAAGGTTGTTTAACTTATCTCATTAGACTTGGACCAAACTCATTTAGCATTTAAAATCAAACTAAAATACATGAGTAATAGTCAGTCAAATAGTGGGTACATTTTATGCCACACCCTGGACGAAAAGGTTCACCATAAATAATAAACTAGTATGATTTACTAGTCTTGCATGTACGTAACACTAGTAGTTTCTACAGGTCCTGCACACATGCAACACTTGAACATAAGTATGATTTTTGCTATAATTAAGTTTTAAATTATATTTTCGTATCAGACGAGTATTTAACACGTTCAGTAATGAGATGCAGCAGTAATGTTAAAAAAAAAAACTTAATAAAATAAAATGAAAAAAGAATGAAAAAGATTTAACAATGTAGCAATATCCACAGATACGTCCAGTAGACAACAGGTCAAGTCACTAGTTATTTGGAGCGTATAAAAGTGTTGAAATGTAAAGGGAAACAAGTATTTACAACCCCATTCTTCCCCAAGTCGTGGAGCCTCATCGCAAGAGGGCGCTTTTGAGGCCACCGCCCATCATTGAAGTGCTCTCACATCGCATGCAACTTCACACATGCAAACTTTGTACATGCGAACAATTCGATCACGAGCAAATTGGGTATTGTGTGCCGGAAGCATGGCCCTTGACACGTCGATCATTTCACCTGCACGGCAGCAGTGATGAACATAAGCAGAGCCGACTGCTCGAACGGTAAACCAATCGTCGGGAGAGACAAACATCGTCGAAATCGTATCAAGTCAAGTGTTAGAAGAACCACGAGCAAGTAACTTTATTTTTGTGGGAGAAATTCACTGAACAATTTCACTGGTTTAAAAAATAACAATTGTGCTTCTGAACTATTACGCACCTCTTCTTGATTATTTTCATCCTTAGAATGAGAGAATTCCCTCAAAGATTGGTGAATAAATATCGCAAACAGAATACTTCACGGAAAATAGTAAAAAGTCTGTCTGAAACGTGTGGTCGATTGTAGAAACGCATAAAATCTGTCATTCATAGATTAAAAGCCGATAATCTTTTAAAGTTTTCTTGCATTTATAAGACGTTCATAATAATGTCGATTTAACGCTTAAATTCATGTTTTCTCGTATGTTCTATGACTGAAATGGGAGTAATCAGGCATCCATTATTCGGTTCTCAAAATGAAATGCCGGAAGTTCGATAACAGCTTTCTACACGAACACACGAGCACACACGTACGAATAAGAGCCTCTTATCGATGGCTGTTGGAGTGTTGTGCATTAAAGCAAGACATTGATGGCAAAACCCTTTCAAACCATAAAAGTCAGACATATTGCCCACTGTATAGCTGACCTTCTTGTAACTAAGGATAATATTTTTGTTATACAGGGTGGCCCATAAGTAAGGTACCTTTTTAAAATTATGATAGCTATAACACTAAAAATGGTAAAGAGATTTGGTTAATTCAGAATGATAAGAAATTTCAAAGTTTAATATAAATTTATAAACGAAACAATTAAATACGTTTAACTATGGAATACAATATCTTTTAAATGACCATTATTAGTCAAACAATGGCGTGCTCTTTCAACGGTGCTGGTCATTACTTTCCTTAATGTCTGTTGAAATGTTGTTGATCTATTGAATGATGTTTAATTTCAATTGCTGTAAAGTATCAGGCATTTCAATGTAAACATTTTCCTTTAACACGTTGAGTGCGATACGACCCACCGGTGGGTCACTTAGGTTAGGTTCTGTAATTTTTTTCAAGTCTTTTAGTGCCTATGTGGACAAAGTAAAGATTTGCACCGGCTGGACAATCGCAACAAACGTGTTAAGTATCCCCTGAGAAAAAAAAATCAGGAGCATTTAGATCTGGAGATCGAGGTGGCCACGCTAAAGCGAGAAATTATTCTGCTTGGAAAAATCGCTTTTAACATTTGCGTTGTTTCTTTCGCTGTGTGCGCTGTAGCTCCATCTTGTTGAAAAAAGGTAATCTCTGTATTATTATTTCCAATTTCAGGTATCAAATATTTTTGAATCATCTGTCTATACAGGTTTCCATGATCACAATTTGCATCACTATTAGCATTTTCAAAAAAATATGGTCCAATGATCCTCGAAGACGTGATGCCACACCATACTCTTACTTTAGCTGAGTGAAGTGGACGTTTATGAATTTCTTTTGGATTTTCTGAAGCCCAGAATCTGCAATTTTACTTATTTACAAAACTATTGAGGTGAAAATGAACCTCATCAGTCATTATTAAATTCTTTAGAAAGTTTTCATTTTCTGCAAGCTGCAGAAATCTTTTCGCAAAATCTAATCGCTTTTGGTAGTCCGTAGGATGGAGTTCTCGAGTTAATTAAATTTTATATGGATGATACCATAGATCTTTTACCAAAATACATTGCAGTGAGGTACGTGACATTCTCAGCTGAATTGAACGTCTCCTAGTTGACGTTTTGAGCCGATCAGCAACACTCGTTGCAACAAGCTGAATTGAAGCACCAGTTCGTATGGTCCGTGGCCTGCCACAACGCTGTCTGGCTGCTGTTGTCCCAGTTTCTCTAAATTTCAATACCATCAATATTCCTGTAATTCCTCTGAACTGCAGTAATCGAACAAAATTACATGAGTAGTTAAGTTCCATTATTTTAGCTCGTTGTTCCATTGTTGAGCGATTATTTTGGGGGTGAATTTTATGAATTTTTTGGGCAATATGTTGTAATTGTCGGTAGACTTGATACACTGTTAGAAACTTTGAAATTTCCTCATTCATTTTGAATTAAACAAACCTCTTTACCATATGTAGTTTTATAGCCATAATAGTTTTTAAAAGGTACCTTACTTATGGGACACCACCCTGTAGTTACGGTGCTCTAGCCTCCATTGTGCCAGATAAAGTTAACCTGTTTTGAGGCGAGTTCTAGTAAAACAAATTGTGGTTAGACAGAAAGCACAGATTTATTTCAATGAATTAACTTATTCGTACACCAGGTTCTTGACGTCTGAGACTAGTGTAAAAAGTGTACGATTAGCGCTAGTCCTACACTAGAGGACATGTAACTAGCGAACGAATTCCGTTGTGTCACTAGCCTGGAAATTCGAGGGTGTCCAATTAGTGATGAATTAGTGGATGTACGGGTAGACATAGCATGTAAATTCGAAGATATACGACTAGCATAGAATATATAAGGTATACGACTAGCGTGCCATATTTAGGGCATACGACTAGCGTGAAGTATACAGTGTACGACTAAACTGGAATATAGAGGGTGTACGACTAGCGTGGAATATAGAGTGTACGACTAGCGTGAAGTATAGAGAGTGTACGACTAGCGTGGAACATAGAGGACGTACGAGTAGCGTGGAATATAGAGTGTACGACTAGCGTGAAGTATAGAGAGTGTACGACTAGCGTGAAGTATAGAGAGTGTACAACTAGCGTGAAGTATAGAGAGTGTACGACTAGCGTGGAAGATAGAGGGTGTACGACTAGCGTGGAATATAGAGTGTGTACGACTAGCGTGGAATATATGTAGAGTGTGTACGACTAGCGTGGAATATATGTAGAGTGTGTACGACTAGCGTGGAATATAGAGTGTGTACGACTAGCGTGGAATATATGTAGAGTGTGAACGAATAGCGTGGAATATATAGTGTGTACGAGTATCACTGCGTAAACAGACAGAGTGACGTCATTTATTTGAAATGTTTTAGCACTCGCGCTGTCTCTATTCAAAGGGCATCATTCTTTGGAGCGAGTAGCACTGAGCGTATATAAAGGGTCGTTTTCTAGATGGATTGCGAGCTTGACGTAATCGTTCGCGTATCTCAAATGGCACGCACTCCCAATGACAAGACTACGGTGAGTGAGGTATTGTGAGTGCAAGACGGAAATGCTCAAATTACTGGAGACAACAGGAACACGAGACTATGGTGAGGTATTGTGAGTGCAAGACGGAAATGCTAAAATTACTGAAGACAACAGGAACACGAGACTATGGTGAGGTATTGTGAGTGCAAGACGGAAATGCTAAAATTACTGAAGACAACAGGAAGACGAGACTATGGTGAGGTATTGTGAGCAAGTGTAAGACAGGAGTATTAGAACGACTTTAATCTGTTTTTGAACTTTCACATAAGCACATTTTTATTGATGTGTTGGATTCAAGGCTGTAATATTAAGCCTTATATTTGTGATACTATTATCAGAGTTTCACAAACTTCTCTCATGCAGCTTAAATACGTACAATGAAAATAGGATGAATTTTCGAGGGGATTCATGATGCATAATTTTAAGTTAAATGATTAAAGATATTATTAGCCACTAGACGTAAATAAAAGACACATCAGAATGATCCATGAATTGTGATAATGAGGGCAATTCAGAGTAAACTGAGACTTGAACTCTGGACTCAAATCCGTCACCGAGTCTGCTATGAAGCCCTCTCTAAAATCATAAAACAATACAATGCAACACAGGCACTAATATAAATCAATAATAATAGGAATACAAAACTGATAGTAAAAACACAAATTAAGTGTTAAATAAAATATTCAACCGTACATAAATAATTTTCACACAAATAAATCATGACAAATAGCTTCAGAAAAATAATGAGCGTGTTCATATCAGGAAGACAGTTAATATCTTGCGAGTTTTAAGTTTTTATCGTAAACGTCAAACCCTGAATCAAGATTTCACTTATAACCTAGCAGCACGTAAAAAAATAAACAACATTCACAAATAATGAAAATTTAGTAAACTACTAATGAAAATAAACAACATTTGGACAATCAAAATTTAAGGAGAACAAAAATTCCATTCGGTGCAGCGTACATTTTGAACCTGATGGAATAGTGAATTCGACTGATTAAAAGAAAGAGAAATCGTATCAGGGTTCTACCACGATAATTGTGGGAACCACAGCAGCACTTTGGAGCTGGGAAATTATATCATTGGCAAACGATTAGTTTCCATCACCAATGACGGTTCCGATAGCAGGAGCCCCGCATGTACACCTTTACCTTCAGTTCTGAACAGTAACTTCATCGGTGATTGGACAATTCATTAGGAATTTGTTACTTAAAACTTATCTTACATTAAATCTACAAAGATATTATTTATTTTTATTCATGCATCAGGATAGAAAAGGTGTTTATCTGATTAAAAAATCGTCTATCGGTAAAAAATGACAAAAATGCAATAGGAGAAACGATTGTATTGGCTACTTCCTAAAAGGAGAAAGGGGAAAACTAATGAAAGGGTTCCCATTACTCAAAATCGAACCCACGACAGATTCTCGCAACCAATGTATGTGGTATAGACACCAGTAGACTTGATGAAAGCCGCATCTTATACAGACATTTATAGCTTTGTCCTTATTGAAAGCTTGCTCTCACGGAGAAAAGTGCACTAATTCCATACTTAGCTGCCATCGACGGGAGCAGAGTTTCTAAAACTCCTAGAAGGAATTAAGTTCACCTTCTAATGAGTGATGTCCTGATTTCACTTTTTGAATAACAAAATATTAAGAGCCTTGATATAGGTTGCCCCCAAACGCAGAGCCAATTGGAACCCCCATAGAAGTTCAGAGCGCTCATTTAGTGCATTTCAAGCGAGTAACTGATAGCAGTGTTTAAAATAGTAAAGACACAAGCCTCTTTACAAATGAAAAGGGGTATTTTTATTTTTGTTTACAATTTTTATTCTTATTTACTTCCTGTATTTTATTTTGAAGCAATACAGCTATTAAAAATACAAACGCGTGGGAATTTTCTGAACTTGTAGATGCCGATCACAAGCCTTTAAATCTATTTTGGCATATTAATATTAACTCATAAAAACGAATGCCTTGCTGATATTGCTATTCACGTTGATTTAAGCTCCAACAATGGTAGGTTTACCGACGCAAGAGTAATCTAAGACAATTCATCAGCACTAAGTCTCAGTACATTTCAATTCATCATAGCAGGCACTGGTGGTTATTTTTCCTTGTATTTTAGAGTTTCATAAACTGAAGAAGGTTGGACACTAATAACCAGAGCAGGGCCTTTTACATGGCAGTTTAAGAGGCAGTCTGTTGGACCAAATGTCATTCGCTCCCTGCCTATTAAAATGAATTATTGTCTCTGATAAGTAGGTGCATCACACACATAATGGTGGTCCCTTTCTTATCCACTAAATATTTATGAATTGCCATCACTTTTATGTATCAGGCACCCAAGAATTAAAGAAAAAGTATACATTATAATCTCTAATTAATGATGACTTTTAATAATGAAATTTACACTAAAAGATGAGTACGAATTTTCAGCATTCATTGTGTCATGGTAAGTCTTAATCTGGAATAATATTACTATATCATTTAATTTATCAATTGCTCAGTTTTAACATAGTGATATCAATGCTCAAAAGGATTCACCATTTTGTTTGACAACACATCACAGTCACAAGTTCCAAAGATCTATTTTCAGGCTTACAACACGGGTTAGAAATGAGTCATGCTTTATCCAAAAAAGCTCTTGCTGTCCTCGACTATTAAATTATTAAAAATTCCAGGAGGCGATAGATATCATCCATAAAAAGGCTCAGTGGAAAGAAACCATCAACTGGCACGCAAGTTTATTTACATTGAATAGTTTGTATTTGTGTCAATCAGTTGTACAAAAAAGTCCAACTTATTTCATCTTTTTCTTAGAAACTGTAGTGCGCGTGTGAAGCTGGAAATTTATGTACATGATTCACAAGTCCTGGAAGCAACGACGTCACAAACCGATGGTTTGTTGACAACTGCGGACAAGTTCCCAGGGAAAATTTCCTTGACTCAAGAAAAATGTGTTCTGATGTTTTGAAAATACAAACATTTCTCTCGCGTTTATTTAAAGTCACCTTACAGACGAAGAGAAGCAGGATTGAGCTTGTCGATGTATTTGACTTAGAACTAAACTCGCATACAACCAATAAATTGACTAACGTTAGTTTTCAAAGAAGACGATACGATGATGCATTAGAATTGTTAAACATACAGTAACGACAAAGAAAATTATCTGTTCAACGTATTCAATTGAGTTTAAGTCTGTGACTATAGTTTTTAAGTGAAGTGCACAACATCTATTATGAAGTGTAAGATGTCGAAGAGTCTTTTGCTATTTAACACTCGGAGACATCCTTGATCACCAGTAAAACATTTCAAAATCTTTTGGGTCATGCACGAAATAATGAAAAATATTGACAAAAATTTGAGGGAGAATTATAAACGTTTCTTTTAAAAAAAACTCAACGCGCAATCTACTCCCAGACCGTTGCTGCACCTACTCTTGTACTACAGAAGGGAAAAGTTCAACTATTCCGTCCGCATAATGTTGAGTTTATGGAGGACATACCTCTGCGATGCGTCCTCAAGCAACCCTCGTAACAAAGGTAATGGATACGCACAGAGGCAAATTTCAGTTGAGGGGAGCAATAACTTTAATTCTGCGTGATGAAGTCCAAGCCACGGCCTAGCACATCGCAAGGAAACTTGGAGGGGCTTGCTTTTATGGTGAATCCTCCTCATTGGTGGGTAGAAACAGCCCATAGTTGTTGCTAAAACAACGTTGCGCTTGTAAAAACAGGCTTTGTAAACTAAAATATAGTGAAAAAATATAATAAAGTAAATTCCTAAAGAACTCCAATGAAACTTTACTCTCATGAAACATTTTTCCCAAACAAGAAACGATTTCACAAATATTTATGTACAGATCTGTGAAGTGAATAGAACTCTTCAGTGCGACTGAAAAAAAACAAATTCTGCTAGTACAACAGCAGGTCAACCAACCAAGCAAGAACGAACTCTTAAGATATTTAATTTACTAAAACTACTACAAACAATATAATGAATTGAATTCTGGCCTGAGCTGAGTCTGTAGCTCAGAAGGACGAGTTTTCGGTACACAAATAAAGACAGGGGAAAGAGTTGCGAGGTAAGACTGAGCTATGAGACCAAATGACAGAGGGGGCAGTAATGTGAGCTGTGGTCACGCGAGGCAGCAGTCCTGGTCTGCTTATTGTGCCCTTTGAACAGGACTGGGTCGTGCTGGTGTGTTACGTGTGTCAACTGTTGACATTGTTGGGTGTTGTGTGATGTACGTGTGGTGTGTGGAGCATGTGTTAACGGTAGATACTGCTGGGTGTTGTGTGCAGCATGCGTGTCGTGTGGCGTATGTGTCAACGGTGGATGTAACTTCTTGCAGGGTGTTGTGTGATTGATAGGTCAGGAGGAAAAATTAGTGCGCTGTTCATCTCACGTGATAACGGTGCACATTTCTTTCTAATTTCTGTAAAGACAGAAAATAAGTAAAGGCGAGTCGTAGTTTAACAAGTCATATGAGAGCTGCACACACAATTGTTTTCGTTAATTTGTGTATGATGTTGAGTACTCGAAATCACGTATAGTTCCAATGCTAAGACCAAACTAGAGTACACATATCTTGTATTTCGAAGTTCGATGAAGCTCATAATCAGCTGATTTCAGGTATCTATCAGACAGATGCCAGTATGCAATCTGCAATTCATTTCAATCAAAAGTTTTCCCAGGAAGAGTTGGTGTTCCCCAGTGTTCAGTGTTAGACAAACGCATTCACGATTGCGTTTGCCTGTTTTTCCGCGAGTATGACACTAGACTAGCATGCTCACACCAGAGGAGCTATGAAACATTCAGAATTTCCGTGAGGCCAAGCGTATGATTGAGAAACCTAAATACGTTTCGAGGCCTTTCAGCTGGTAAAAATTCTTTCCATTTATTCCCCATACTTGAGCATTGTTCTTATCATGAAGGGTCACTTAGGGCTATTCTATGACCTCAGTTGCCTGCTCGTATGACTTTGTATTGCTGTAACTACCTCATCATGCGCAACTCGGGCCAAGCTCCGTCTCTCGGAATGTCTACAGCAAATTTCCCCAATCTTCGGCGATCTAACTTTGATCGTTGCACGCTTACGAGCACCCAGCTAACAGCTGGTTCATCCGCCATGAGCATTTTTCGTTTCCTTCAACACTAGGAAGGCCAACAAATACATACAGCATCGGACACCGCGAGGGCCTATAAGGCCTGGTGGCTTTTTTTGTTTATAAACTTTTATAATTGCGAAATTTGTAGTTACCGATATTATTGATGTGCTTGTGATGAATTAGGATAATTTAAACAATTTCAAAGAGAAAATTAAATTTCCCTGAAAACAGGCCTCGTAGGTATTACTTTCTTTCTGAAATGAAATGCATCTTTTCCTTAGTATTACCTCACACTATCTATTTCCAACAAACTTTCTGGTATGAAACTCTCACTTGCGTGTTCACGAGAGTTTACTGATGTAATTTGTAACACTTTTCATTGCAGCAGCTAGAATAACATGGATTTAAACAAAAAATATCATCCACTGCAACACGCAAATGCGGCATGGACAACGTAGGAGTATTAACACACAGTTACTCACAGTATTGCAGGTCAAGTCAGATGATAACTGCAAACAGTACTGTGCGCTGGAGCTACGTGATAGAAGTATCATTTGTTGATGATATTCTGCATCAATAGCTGCAACGCTGTAGTATTTCTATCAACAGTACGAGGCTTTGCGTGATATTTAGCTTCGTGTAAACTTTTGTAATGTAATTGCATTACTAAAACTCTCAATGTTTTTTTTGCAACGTAATAAAGAATTTAATGTTATATATACAGAGAGATTCACGCATTATTAACTGAATTGTTCTCAACGAGCAGCTAACGATTGAAAAACTGCCGTTGGGAAAAAAGTACCAGGCTAGAACGTGCAATTAAAGTGCCCAATGCACTAGAAAATATTCTTAACATTTATGTTTAAGTTAAAGTTAGAAGTTAAAAGAAGTTAGAACGTTAAAGAATAACATGATTTGAAATATTAACACTTTATACTACAGCTAGTTTTATATCAGTCACATGAAGCCGTCACTAACTCATGAAAAATAGAAGTTAATTGCAGAGGCTCTCATATTTTTAAAGGATGTTTCTCACCGGCAATTCTTGAAAGTAAAAGAACCGGTATAATGTATCTTGAAGAGTTAATATATCTGCAAGCTCTGGTGGTGGGAGTATCAATCAAATTATCATACGAACATAATAAATGTGAATGGGGTTTGATTCGCATGATAGAAATATAGGTACGTATCAGAAGTTTTATTATGTTCCTAGAGGGGCATCACGATATGAAAATGAGGACGAAAGTACAAGTTTTTGTAATTCATCACAACTTTATTTAACGTACCTAACAATATTTGTATATTGCAATTAAATATCTATTGCAATGTATGTTCAGAAGTTGATAAATTACCCCGTTTCCCCGACTCCATACCTTGGAAAAATTTATGAATACTCACGATGCAATTGTATATATAATATGGTTTACATACTGCAATTAAATCCGAAAAGTTTAACCCTTCTTTGCAATTAATACTACCAGAAAGTTGTAACACCATAAAGCAAATGTTGCTCCATACAACATGGATCCCTCTACTGATCTGGTCGCCGTTTGAAATAAATGAATCTAATCCCAACAGTCAGCATGGTAGAAATTATAATGCAAGTAGCGTCAGAGAACAAATGTCAAATCCGATCTAAGCTGCCACAGCATCAGTAGGGGACCCTCGTCGGAGAGCATTAGGCTGCCAGAGGCTCCACTGATGGCTTAATACATCACATTAAATACAGCCAATATTGACCGGTTATTGTTGAGGGGAGAGGTGGTGGCTGCTGTTGCCAGGATACTAATGAGAGCAGCACTACAGCGAAGTAACTTGAGAGCAGCCCTCACACGGCTAATGAACCTCCGTAACCCTGCTCCAGGATTAATTATTATTGCTAGGGCTACTAGTGTTGTTCAAGAACCGTGAAAAATTGGGGTAGGTTTACCTCACTGTGCGGTATTGCTTCATTTAACTTCATGTAAATTGAACATTTTGAGCGAGACTCATTCTCTTATCAGCTTATCACTGTCTGTTCTAAGTCACGCTTTATGCTAATTTTTTTATTATTTTGTTACAAAGGTAATTGAACGTTTTAATTTAATTGCGAGATCTCGAAACTTGAGGATGAATTTTTTTTATTTTTTTAAATACAGCAATTTGACAGAGGCGCTGTTCTGTGGATAGGCATGTAATGTGACATGGCTCTGCATTTTTCTATTTTAAATTTCAATTTCGCAGTAAAAAGAGATTTTACAGTTCAATTTTGTTTTCACGTCGTTGAAACCGAATTTTTTACTTTCGATAATGAAGTAATAGAGGTAAATTTTGAACAAGTGCGGTGAAGACACAAGTAAATTATACGATGAACTGTTCATTACTTGAGTAGAGTGAACGAGGAAATGAAGACCACGGGATGGAGAGAGGTTTCTGAAGCAGCGGAGTTGCAAAGTTCCAAGGAATTATTTCATAAGCTGACGAATGATGAAGATAGAGCAGTTGTATTGAGCACGAATTGGGGTGTAAATAACGGAGAAAACTAGGGATTGGGATATAATTTATAGATAGGAATTTACACCGAACACGACATCCTCTAAACGTGCAGAAGTTGTATACGTGAAGTAAGGGGCAGTTGAGAACAATGCGGTAATAATGGTTGTTTTTGGTTTAAATGGAAATTTAACGACTGAATTAGTATAGAGAGCTTATTATACTATGCGAGTTGAGCTCATTTATTAATATAATGGAAATTCATAACAGGAATGAAGGCAACTTTACTAGCAAGAGCTCCACCCAGTATTGACGTCACTCAACATTTCATATTAACGTCACTTGCATTCACGGTTATGACTAAGATAATTCTTCACATCAATTAACACGAAACAGTTGTCCAATGTTATGATTCTTAACTACGAACCTTCACAATCATTGCGTCAGAAAATCGTAACAATATTACGATTGCTTTAATAATCGTAATCGTAGCAGCAATGCAACGACTGTTGTTATGTGATTAATCGATTACGAGGATGTCGCAAACAGATACTTACACTATCCAAATGATGCGCAGGCACACGATCAAGCATTGTCACTATCACTCAATACCTATGAAGACAGGGCCACGTAATGCGGAAAAACACCTCAGTGAACAACGATAACACTATAGTATACTGTAATATTAGTGCATCAAATTAGGCTTTGGCTGATCACAAAAATTAAAGTTAATCAGCACATGGCTGACCATCCACTGAAATAACATGTTGAAAACATGATTTTTGTTTTGTTAGGGCAGCAACTGATGCACGAGATCGAGACTCCTGGAGATGTATCAGGAGGGCGCTACACAATGTGTTTACAGGGACCTCCATCAAGAAGTTACCACTTCATTTCCAAGCTCCTGATAGCCTGTTTGCTCGTAATTGAAAACTGGCTCGAAATAGCAGAGAGCGTTTCTCAGAAGCGAAATCATGTGCAAGGAATCCGTAGAGTTGCGTCAGGTAAGAGAAATCGTGTTCTCAGTCCCCGTGGAGTTTTAGCAGGAAGATAATGAACAGCTGTCAGTCTCCACGTCTGACTCTATTGTGTTGGCAACGCGCTTCGGTCCTTCTCAGTCTAGACCCTCTAATGGAACTGATTACAAGTCGTGAATCAAGGTCTTTTTGTGAATGTTCTGCGGGAATAAATTCGAAATAAATTAGGAAGCGTCAGGTGTTGGTGTCTTCGTAAGCGTAAACGGCTTTCACTAATGCCTGAATTATAAGTTCAGTGCGTTGAAATCAAAAGAGCACTTCATACACAGCACGTAGAGTGCTTAATGAATTAATGAATATATAACAGAAGCCTAAGAGTGAATCACGGTACTTACGAGCGTTGATGCCAGCTGGGAAAGGATTCCACTCACCTGAAAAGACAAAATATTTTATAAGTATGTGTTACAACTACACGAACGCACAAAATCTGAAATTTAAGGAAAGGTAAAAATGAAGTTTTCTAGACATACATATTATTCATAGTAATTCCTAAAGTCATTTCAGACGCATACAAAATACACAAAATATACACCATGTGATTGAATTACCGTGATGAAACAAATCCTTTAATTATCGCCAGCTTATATTGTAGTCTGAATAAATTATGTTGTTCGAGAATGACAGACTGATCATACTAATCTGAGACTGTTTCTTCAATATGGCTTAGCAACAGAAACAGGAGTATTTTATACTTAGATATGAAAGTTTCGCTGCTGAAGTTTTGTTCCTTGAAAAATTCGTTGAACCTTAGCCTAAGTACAGTATCAATTTTCATGTTATGCCGTAATTTTGAAAATTCAGAACCTCAATTAACGTGTAGTGAGAGCGGTACTGAGCGCAGCTCTTGCATACCTGTGAGTTTAATAAAAATTCTGTCGAACTTTGAAACAAGTGGACAATGCTGGGTTTGGAGATAATTATTAAAAATCAACGAAGTTGTCAAAGACTGTCGATGAAACGACGCGTACTCCACGACTAGGATGCACAGAATATCTTCCATCACTAACTACTACAATTTTTAGGGCAAAGGCTTCTCTTCCATTAGCTATTGCTAGAAGTACAAGTGAAACAAAGGTACATTTCTACATTTTTCTTTGAAGGTTTTAGGAAGCCTTCTATCTCTAGATTTTCTGCTAAATTTATAAAATGCTATATTAAAAAACGCGAATCGAGGTTGAAATTAACGGGACACGACTAAACTATTATTATATTTTGAGTAAAAAATAAAACAAATTCCAGCTTTTCTTTCACTAGTCTTCAGACAAAGTCGTTTTCCCCATCCCTTTAGTAATTTCAGTGTTAGAAAATAATAACAGAGATCACGACAGGACGTGCGGGCAAATTAATTAGTCGGTAAATTAAGGGCTTCACAGAGAAAAGAGCGTCCCTATATTGCAGACCAAAACAGTTCCAGCATGACCACAAGTGAAGACGCTGATGAAATGAAATAAATTATCCCCCTGAATTTGCTTGACCTGTGCAAAACCATTTCAGTAAAAAAAACCATCTTCCCTCAGCGGACAAAAGTCAACAGTGTTTGACTGAGCAAATTGTTTACCACAAAAATCAGAGTTGTGAGTTCCAAACGATTTTGAAGCATACGGTATAACGCGGCGCACGACAGTACAAAAATTAACTAGGCCACTCCATCATTGGATGAAATGTTGTACTTGTTTCTCTTCACCCACACTTACAAAGCTCCAACATTAATATAACTCTTGACTTGTTCCTCCCACCATCCATGAATAACAATGGAGTCAGGAAGCGACATTGTCAAGATACACAAGTATTGTGGCACATGAGCTTGAAAAAGAGATCATATCCATTACAGTAATGTTGTTTACTCTAACTGAAGGTGTGAAAAAAACGTCGACAAACTAATTAATTTTCGGTATTTTCTTAATAACGCAACAGAATGACATTCATAGTTCGAAAGGCACGCTCGTTTGCACCCGCTAAATGCGAATCTAATGAAACTAACTAAATTGAAATTTAAAACGAATCGTTGTGACAGAAAAAACGAACTTTTACCAGCAACAAGTTCTGGGTAAGATCTCGTACAAATGTGACCACTGTAAGTTTCGAGCTAATAATTCACTTAACAAATTAGGCGACATTTTGACCTACCAATTTCCCAATACAATGAAGAATTTAGAAGGCACGGAAAGCGAGCGTAAAGAGCAAGGGTCATTACTGCTAGGGTAATGACTGGTGTCGAACACAGCCAAGAAAGTTGGTAGTTGTTTCTTTATGGGCTGAAATCAACGTGGGCAATGGCTGGCAACTTCGTTGCACTGAAAGCCATATGGGACAAATTTGAAAAAAAAGGAGAGAGAGGAGCTCATTAGTTCGAATTGGAGTAAAACATCCTGTTTTTTTTCATGGCATTTCGAGTATCGTCTAAGGGCTTTAATGGTAGAGACGAGATTTGAATAATTTGAAGCAACACAGCCGAGGACTGCCAACTTGTGAAATGTCTTTGCATGAACCTCAATCACTTTGCTGCAAGTCAGGAATCGATACCATGCTCCTCTTCAAATTAATATTTCAGATTTGTATGCGAGTGAAATCATCGCTACGGCACTTACACATTGATCCAGAAACAGCCAAATATGAAATATCAGGTTAGAAAGGTCATGTCGTTTTCATCAACACATTTATTTTATCTAAAAAATTTACACAACGCCATTTGTAATCTTTAAAATAATTTCCCTAACTTTCTTTTACTTCCCTCTTACGGTCGACTAGCTTTTTGATACCTTCTTCAAACAAAATAATTGAATTTCTAAGAGAAAAACAAATCGAGGCCATTTTTTAGTTGTTCCCATTTTAATAAATTTTATTGCTTAAGCGATAGTGCAAAGAACTAAGAAGATGGTAACCAGTAGGAGAATATAAGGAAAAAAATGGATGAGGTCAAACTTCCCAATTGAAGCTAATAATTCTTTCCTGAGTTACTTATGCTGTATGAGGTCTAGCATTGTAATGCTGAAGCACAACACATTTTCTATCGAGGAAAGCTTTTTTTTTCTTTCTTAATAGTGCAGTTCTTAGACTATCAAGTTGCAAACAATATTTTGCAGCCGTACATGTTTGGTTACAGTCTAACAACTCAATGAATTAATCCTCTCATGACCCATCATAAAGAGAGAATGATCTTCTTTGGGTCTCGTCCCTGTTTTGGAACTGGCTGTTGACTTTGATTTTAGTTTAACCATTATCGTTTGCGTTGAGTATTGTTGTAAAGAACTCATTTTTCGTCTTTAGAGACGATTCTTTCCAAAAATGGGTTTCGATGGTTCCCTGAAAGCAAAGATGTGCAGTCAATTTTTGGTTCCGTTGAGCGTTATTCAAATTGTGAGGAACCCATTGTCCAAGTTTTGAAATTTTCGTCCCAGACTTGACTTGAATTTTTGAGCCAATTTTTAACTGGTTAATTTTGAATTTACCTCAACAGCATCTTTAATAGATTTTTGATCAATTGATTTAAGTCTTTCCGCACGTAGGCAATCCATGGGGTTAAAATTTTCAGATGGAAACTTCGTAAACCTCCACTGGCATCTTCGATTATTCAAAACATTCCTTCTAAAGACAGTTCGAGTGTTTCTTGCAGTTTCTGAAACAGAAGTATTTTTTTTGTATTCAAGAGCATCCAATACCGCAGAAGCTCATAAATATCCATTTCTTGAGGGTTAAGCCAGTCAAAATTGATTAATATTATTAATTATTATTCCTGATAGACTGATTGAGACATTAGGACACCAATTTGAATAAAAAAACTAATTGCATAACTCTTAGGAGGCTAAAAAGTGACCAAATAAAAAACATGACTTTCTTTCCAACCTAATACAAGCTGAAGCTAATGGTTTAATTACCGTCTAGGCTTGGTACTTTACGATCGATATCCCGTGTCGTGCCAGGCATAGAAGAATACAAACATGTGACAGATTTTCCCTTCGATTATCGTTTTAACTGACGACGGTCGTTATTACACGAGCATGAGTTTGTTTGACATTGATTTAGTTATACCGGAGGAAGGTAAAATTGTACCTAAATAAAATACATTCTTTAAATTAACCTAAGTATGGTATTGAAAAAATGTAGCATAATTGCATCGAAGTAGAAAATCATTAAAACCTTGTTGATGAAATTAAATGTTATCAGCTATCAACTTAAAGAAAACCAATATTGACATAAAAAGTAAGACGGCAAAATGAGAACATATTAACGAATTAGATAAAAAGAAATGGATAACACACATTTTAATGATACATTGAAGAGAATGTTTAAGTTCATGCTGCATCTGCACTAGCCATGCAATGTTAATGAATAATTTTATAGCTAACACGACGAGAGGATACAACTGGAAACATTGAAAAAAACTGACGCGGCTGTACGTACAAATATGAGGATTGTATTACACTGGTAGAAGGAATTCTGCACGTATATATCACAAGAAATATGAAAGCGAGGATAATATTACACTGGTAGAAGGAATTATGCACGTATATATTACCAAAAAATAAAACTGGCAGTTTTGAATTACCGTTACCTCGATTAATAGCCGGATGTGATGTGCGTGAACAGTTGTATTATAACAACAGAAGATGAAGAAAGCGCTCGGAGTTCATGAATAACATAGGTTTAGTCCGTTAATTAAAAGCAGCCCGTCATATAACAATTTAACGGCATCATATGCAGTTCAAATAGCAAGAAAATATATTTAAAGTAGAATTTCACATACGTCGTTAATGAAATTAAAAGAGCGTAAAATTTGATTGCATTTTTAGTCATTGTGGGATTTGCTGAAATCACGACTTCAAATCTCTTAGCTGAGGGTTTCATTGTTGCACATAAAAAATTCCCTCAGCTTTCCTTCAAAAATATTTCAAAAAAATGAATAATGAATCTTCCCCATAAACCTGGCTCATATGGCAAAAAAGTGTCATTAAACTTTGTTGCCATTTGCATTGATATTAATGACTTGAATGAATTATAGTTCCCAATGGAAAAATTACTATTCGGGCAATATTCATAATGGGCCGAGAGTGAAAAGAATCCACGATTTTTTTTTTACCCAATATAAATACCCTATCGTAGGAATAAGATCTACTCACAGAAGTTCATGCAAATACACTTGTGACTTGCTATTTAAATGCACGAGAGATTAAAATACCAAAAAGCAATCACCAGTGCCCGCATCCGTCTTTTCCTGTCGACTCTTCCGAAAGCCAGGAAATTATGGGAGGTTTAATTCCACCGAAAGGAACAGTAAGAACACTCCCGCAAAGGAATTAAAAAATTTTTTCAACATTTTAAGGCTCGTGCTTATTTATGGGCATTCGTTTCTTTGAAGGGTATTCAGTTTTTCGATAGCTAAGCGTAAAAATAATATACAGTTCCTGCCTTATAAAGCAAAGTTTCGCATTTTCAGATTCCTTAGCCGGCCTCAATGCCTCATATTCTTCAGTCTGGTTACTAACAGTCATCAAACCAACACATTGAAACCCTTTCGGTAGCCATCTTCTACCATCCACTACATCAATAAAAATATGTCTTCAGTCAAGAGGTTATTTCAGTCTTCATTCCCCTAACCGATATTCGCGATTCCAATTCTACAACCGATATATATACGTCCTGAAATTCTATTTTTCTGCCTCTTCAGAAGCCATTCCAACTCGTTTCATTCCCTGAACTCCATGAGACGCTTTCGGGAAGCAGCGACAGAATATTGATCTCCGTAAATATTCATTTGGCGTACCCGAAACTCCTCTCCTCTGCTAGCAAGCGGTGTAGTCTACAAGACCTTAGCGACAGCAGAGGCAGATTTACACGAAAACTTTTACAACCTTCAATTGATCACCGGCAGATTCTTCAAGGGATTTATTGACTTTGCAATAGAAGACTTGGAATAGTTTTACGGCTCGTAAGATTCTCGGCGGATCTATGCATGAGTTGTTAATGACATTCGTTGATTTCACGGAGGTAGAAGCCAGCCAGCGGAAGCAATCATGGCGTAGTTACTCTCAAAGAGAATTTATGACCTCGTATCACATGGAACAGCAGAATTGTTATTCTAAGATAACTGCAATACACTCTTTTGTTAACTTTGCATACACATTACGCTTTTAACGTTTAGATTTTTGTTCCTCTACTAAAACAAAGAGCGGTGTTTAATCAGTCGTATTAATTCGCAAGCAAAATAAGCGGGAAGAAGTGAAAACGCAAATTTTCAGTTCTCGTTCTATAGCATTGCTTCTGTACGATACTACGGTAAATTATAAAGATAAAAAGTGAGACTTACAAAAACTGCAGTTAGTCTCCAAATGAACATTTGCAATCATCTGACTAAAATTTGTGCTTCGCAGGCAAAACATGAGTCTGTGACGGCGTTCGATGAATACAAAACACTTACAAATGAGCAAACAGGAACACAAATGTTCAAATAATTAAGAGACCTCACTAAGCTTGCACTTCATTTGAAGAAACTGGAAGAAATACAGTAAAATACCAAGGCACGTTTGAGACTTCATCTATTTTTTTACTTCATCTGAGACTGGCCGACCTTCCATTGTGCAGACTGGAGTTGAAGGATAATTAGTCAAAAATAAAATATTTATTCGACTCACCAACGTTCATGGAGAAAAGAATTAAAAGCGGTCGACAGGGACGTGAGCCTTTCCAAAAACGATAATTTTAACTTAGGTACTTAAGCGATTACACTTACTTTTAGATCCTTGTAAAATCCAACAAAGATAACTAGAAAATAAAAATCATAATGAAATATTGATCTGTTATGACTACTTTTAAGTTTTACATAAGCCTGTTAATGAGACTGTATTGAATGTAAATGCTCAAGACTTGCAACAATATGTATTGGCTAACTTATTAAAACGATAATAAAAATATGCAAAACATGGGAGGTTTTCTTTCCTGTGGGAATAAATATACAAAAATAAAATCCGGGAAATAACTTCAAGGCTTGTTTTTTCTTTCTCTTTTCAGGCTCATGGTCATCTCATGTAGAAAATTTCATATGTAATGATATCCATTACAATGTTTAAGTGAACTGCTGGATGTTATGCCCAAAATATTTGATTGTATCTCCGTGTCGAAGGCCAGGTTTAAACTTAGATGAGAAATGTTTAATATTTAATTGATGTGAGAAAAAATCTTTAATTGATGTGAGTATAAAAGAATTGAGTCGGTGTACTAAGACAGAAAATTGTTCTGATATTATCGATATTTTTTTAATGTTGCGATTGTTCTAGTTACTGTTTTCTATCAGTAATACTATCACACAACGAACTAAGGTACACAATCTGGACAACAACTCGTTGGTAACTAAACATACATTCGAAAAGGAAATGAGAGGCTGAAGATGAAAATACAAAAAAATTTTAATAAATACAAAAGGTCAAGAGCTGGACGCTGAAAATACAGCAGCAAAACAGCATGACTTGATATTAAAGGAACAAACTCCAGAGCGCTAACGCAAAAATTAGACATGATGACAAGTTAGTTTAGTGAACCATCAATTGAAAGCTATACCGAATAATTATAATCAGTACTAAAAAATTTGTTACACGCAGCTCAGTAAGTCTTATGAATCGTTAAATAGGAATATATTAATAACGTACCTTCCTTCAGAGAAGCTCAGAAATTTTTGTTACTCTCCGGAGTAAGACCAAGTCCGCCAGATATGCTGAAGTATAACTCTCACAGAAGATAAAAGGAGACAAAAATACTATCAACTAAAAAAAAGTGCACCATGAGAAAAGTATTAGGAATTAGAAAAATTCTATTATGTACGTAAATGAAAATATTACACATAAATCCTGAATACCTTGAAAAGTAAAGCAAACGTTCTACAAGAAACCGAAGTCCATTACACGTTTACGTCAGGAAATTATTCCATTTACATTTTCTCGCGCATCCGAATATTCTTCATCATAGTTTTATCTCAATAATAATAAAGAAATAAACATTATATAAGGATAGCTACATCATTCATTTCTGAGTTTAAAAGAATTAGAGTCATTATTATACATCATCCAGGCAACACAACTATACCTGCGTAGGTGTGCGGTACATCAAAGTCTACGGAAAATACCACACACATTTAATTATCTCAGTGCACCTTTTCATAATTAATCGTTGCAAGGCTTGATATATTAAAATGGAACAAATTACAATAATAGACTTCATATTACTGCCAAGATGAATTATTTATTGAATAAATAAAAGTAATAAAAGAGTTTACACAGAATTTTAGCATTCATTATTAGTGATCTAGCCACAACACAGCAAATTAGAACTGATAATAAAAGTAGTATTGAACATCCGAGTGTAACAAATCGTGATTCATACACAGTATCGCTTTAGAAAACTTTGTTCATAGCTACACTCACCCACTCATTCTTTCATTATGTAATTTTTACTTGATTAAATTGTTAACTGTAAAATGGACCACCAAACAGCAAATTATCTCCTTCAATTATACTTGAATTACCCATCCAGGTGTTGACGGCTAGTTCAGAAGTTCAATACAAGACCCTAAAAGCACAACCGATATCAAAGATGGTGGCTATCACTGGTGGGGAAAAAAGGAAAGTGGTTTTCGATTTCAATTACTTGGTTGTGGGAAGCCTTCGCAAGTCAGCCAGGGAGAACCGAAGAGGCTGGTTTAGTTATGGCAGATATTGGCAGACAAAGGCCTAAGAGAAAAAATTAGACTTGGTCAGATACATAAGATCTTGGCAGACAAAAGCATCAGAGAATAGGACAGGCTTGGTCAGACATGGGAAATCCCGATAAAAAAGTGTCAAGGAAAAAAAGCAGAAACTTCATCAGTTATGAGAGATGTTGGTAGACAATCACGTTAGTTGGTCTCTATCTTTCTCATGAGTCATCATCGAAGTTCGATGCCAACGAAAATGGAGCAACTGCAAAGATCATGAAGCTAAAGAGCCACCGAGAACTCGAAAGAAATTAGGATCATACCAAGAAAGGAGAGTGGTCACAATGAAAGCAAGTAAACAGGCTGTTGAGAAATTTTAACAATATTGGTGAAGTACAGAAAAAATTCGGTACAAAATTTACTCTGGTAACTACACCCTATTTATATTACATTTCTGGTTTAACACCGCAGCTACATTAAGAGCAATCTCAGTAGTGATGCACGGTATCAAGAGGCAGTTCTTATTTGAATTTCAAGGATCATGTCCCTTTGAGGACATGGGAATTAGTATCAGAGTCTCAGTCTGGAGTTGTCATCACCGGTAGCTACATTTCACATTGCACTCAGAGTACTGTAACTGCTGAAGACATTGCATTGAACACTTGTAAAAAGTCCAGTCCCGTGTTTAAAAAAAAACAAGTATTAGCACTGAAATATGAAAGGAGCCAGACCATGAATTTTGTTCAGATGTTCTACTGTACTACATGACCAAAAGAACGCAGCAATGCTTGATTTGAACCATATTCGAGAAAGGAGTATAGGATGTTAGATGTCAGAATTAACTCTTCGAGCGCTACAGAAACACAACAGTTGCAGCTCATTTTCTTTTTAGAGCCATATGTAATACTATTAACATATTCTTAGTTCCATAGAGACTCAGGCGTCTTATTTCTGAGAACCCATTATTACAATTGATGACTGAAACAATTCAACATCAAAATCTCGGTATGAACGACACAGTTAAAGCTTTCATCAAACTTTGTAAATTGAGTGTAGCATTTGAAGACAAACTCCTACACTACAACCTACCTGATTATTAGAACGTCACTGATAGCGAAGCCACACGATCTATAGGATTTACACGCAAACCAATAAAATATATCATTTGCCAGCCATATTTTGGCGGCAAATGTAAGAAATAAAACGATCCTAAGAGACAACAAAATAATTCGTCGAGAATATCATCAAGTGGTTACTATGAAACAACACAATGCGAATAAGTGGAGAGAAATACTACGTGAACCATCTCATTATTATTTCTGTGCTCACACGAGCAGCACCAGAGAACCAAGAATGCCTGTTCTCACTCATAGGAATGACTTTTGAGAGACCAAAAGCAGGCTCCATTAGAACACATAATCACTTCTAGCAATTTGAGTCTCTTGTAAATCCTGAATTTCTCAGGAACAGGAGCTCTGGACGGTGAAATAAAGAAGAAGGAGTTAAGCAAGGACAGAAGGCCGACATAATAACAATAAAGGAGGATGCATGAAGAGCGTAATAAAGTGTAGATATGGAAGACT
>VCRD01000837.1:102354-141730 GCA_006783055.1 Trinorchestia longiramus | reverse complement strand
CCTAATTAAATATATGGAAAGTAATGTGTTGGAGAGATGATGAAAAAAGACAGGAAAACATACGGAGTAGAGACGTAAATACAAAGAGCAAGTGATGTAGGAAAAGTGATGCAATGATATACGTGATATAGAACAGAGATGTGAGAGGTCAGTCACAAAAAGTGATGCAGGGCGAGTTAAAGCATTCTTCAAAAGAAATTTCGGTGGGCATTAAAACTTTCTGGCACGCGTCAAAACATTCCAACGCGTCAAAACATTTCCTTTTTCAAGTATTCTTCGGCATTCAGAAACTTTTTACCCAAAAATTCATATAAATGAGGTCATGGAGTTAAACTAAATTAAGATGAGATCTGGGAAAACATATGAGCAGTGACCATGCGGAAAAAAATAGTGATCATACAAAAGATCTGCAGCTAGGGAAGTTTTGAGAACGATGGATTCTTAACCCTTGTGTGGTGTTCATATTGTTCTTACTCAGCCAGCATTTGGGAGTCTGGTGGACCTGTTGCATTTTGTGGTTTTTAATACCTCATAATCAAACACTTATGTCAAAATACACAACAGATGTTAACTTCATCCCAATTGCATGCAGTATAAACAGTAAAAATGTTAGCAGTAAATATGAAAACGAGTCCCATAGACCCGAATACTGCACAAGGGTTACGGCAATAGAATGTGGAGCAGGTCTCTGTTGCGCGTGGGCGCAGGTTACAACATTCGCCAAAGTTTTGACATTGGAAGGTACAGCAACATGACGAAAATTTTATCGAAGTTTCAAAGGGAAAATTATTGTGGCACTTTTTACAAACTAAAGTTATCATAGCTGTCTCAAAAGAAATATTTTATAGTAGTGAACAGAGGAAAGATTTTAGAGCAGTTTCAATTGGGAAACTTATATACCAGGTTTATAAGGAAAACTATTTTAGAGTAAGAAATGGACATCAAAAACGCTGAATTCAAGCTTTCTTAGTTCAAAGGCACCTGGTAACAATACTGAACGCTCTTTCAAACTTAACAGCAATGAAATTACTATCTAAGGAAGAATTTGAATCCGAAAATAAACATGCTATCAAATAACATATCAAGAAAATTAGAAAACTGAACATTTACACGAGATTTTTCACGAAACACACAAATCCCTGCGATAAGGTAAATAGCGACAGCCCTTCTTTTTTGGGACGTAACTTGAAAAAACTGATAAGACGTTCTTTTTTTACTTCAAATCCTGAACGTTAGATTTTAATTGTTTCTAATGAGTCACTCTACTCTTGTAGATCGCCTCTCAGCTTTGAAACAACCGAAGTTTAGAAAACGTTTAATACTGAAATGACTTAATAATCAGGCAAAGCGATACTTTAAAATCAAGTGTAATATCTTTACAGCTTTTAAACAAGAACTTGCATTGTGGAACAATTGATCAAATGTACTCGAAGAAAATGTCACTTTATCATCACATAACGCAATTGGCAAAGTATTGCAAAATATTGGCGCATACATTTTCAAAAACATAACACATTTAAAGACAGAATAAGTCAGAGGAAAAACGAATACTAAATTTCTGAGAGCCTTGGGTTTACTCAACGATTAGACTGGAAAAGAATTATGCAAGTCATAAAATTAGAACGAACTTTTAATGAAATTCCTAAAGCAGAATAGGGCAATTTTTTCGGTAATGGCAGGTGAGGCAAATTTTGCAGTCATCACAATTCAATTAACAACGTGAACTATGAATTCATACATCTTTTTAAAAAAAATTCCAAGAATTTTGATGATATTTGTGGGTACTAACATTTCATTTGTGTGTCCTCCAAGAGAAACTATTTTCAAAGTTTTACTTGTGTTCAAGAATTACCAACGAGAAAGCTAATTTGGTGATAAATGCATAATCAATTCACATAGCAAGGAGTGAGGTCAATTCGAACTACATGCACTTTTATTTGGGGATCAAATAACAGAATTTGTTATTCACAGAGCTACCAAGGCAGGGCACAGATCCAAAAGTTCTGCTCAATTAGAAAAAGTCAATGGAGGGCAATAAGAAGTGGAGAGAGTAGTACATTAGTAACCAAGCAACTCGCGTGATTCTGGCCATAAAAGTAATCAGAAGAACAACTCTCTCATGTCACCAGAAATGACAGATTGTAACGGCCCCAAAAAGTAAGCGTGATGACTGAATATTATGTGGCCAGGAAATGTGATCAGGCTGCTGAGAAGAGAAACATACGACGAAGAGTAAAAATATTTTTAGCCCCAAGTTCAAACCTCGAAAAAAAAGAACATATCGAGGTAAGATGCAAATAATCATAAAAAAGTTCCTTTCATATTTTCGTTTGCAAACTGCAAAAAAAACAGACGAAATAAATTCCCCCAGACAAGTTTCGAAGGGATGAAATCGTAGGAACAACTTATTGAATTAAGGACTGAATAGAGACTGCAAAACTAGACTAGATTTCAGATGACATATGCTACAATAATGAGAGGTAAACAATTATGGAGATCACAACACACGCGGCAAAACTGTCGTCCTTTCATGAAATAAACCTCAATTCAGAGAACTACGATCATTTTCTCATGATTAATGTGAACGACTCCAACGTGTAAGTTAACTTCGCAACACTGAAACAGTTCCACGTGTAAGTTAACTTTGCAACACAAACAGTTCCGTCTGTAAGTTAACTTAGCAACACAGAAACAGTTCCACGCGATGCAGACATCCCAGGTATTAAACGAGTTCGCTAAATAAGCAATGACACAAACGAGGAAAGAAACTGGAGTTACAAAATGGTAAAATCAGTAACGCATGGCAAGCGATGATAGGAACCTTCCGAGTAGAGATAAAAAATGAGCTATAAAAATACATCGCCTATTGTTGTGCGCTGACATGACAAATGAGAGGTTGTAAAATCTATATCAGTGCTGGAAAAAATCGGACGCGCTTTTTAAAGCTTGCTAAGAGCTTCGACCCTCGTCAATTCATACAAAATATGAATATTTCAGCGCCTTGTTTATCTCTACGCCATTTGACTGCAATAGTCGTATCGCTTTGAGTCACGCGACAAGTGTTGCCAGTTCGTAAAATACTTCTAATCAAATACAATACTTCTAATCAAATTCAATACTTTTAATCAAATTCAATATACTTTTAACCAAATTCAAAAATAATAATCTTCTAGAAACATGGTATCGTGGCTACAGCGGTTTCACAAAAATTGTGATTTTTGCCAATTCGAAGTGATAAAAACCCAAAGCATTTCAAAAACTTTCTAACTTTACTGATGAAGCGAGAAAAAGTTTGATGATATGATTGGAAAGAATAATTTATTTCAATTGAAAGACCAGTACTCGAAAATTGTAGTCGTTGCAGTTTACAAATCCGACAGAACTGGTGGAGATGCGAGCAAGCAACTTCAACACATTCATGAAAAAAGAGCTACAAACTTGCTAATTACAATAATAATATTATTTCACTCTCAAATTAAACCAAAACATGAATAAAATCTACCTAAACACCTCCTCGGAATAGAACAAGTTAAACTATTTTCCTTTTTGAGCGAATACAAATATTTTACTTGAAACTCTTCACTTTCACATGAAGGACATCCCGTGGTATGCGTCAAAAATTCAAGCTTATCAAAAATGCAACAACGTGCCATCGAACTTTCTATTTCGTTTCCTTGATGCTAGCGAAATAAAAAGACAGATGCTGGAGTTCCTCACCAGAATTATTAACCGATTGGCTACTGAATGTTTAAAGAATGAATTTCAAAAACGTAAGCAAAAGATTTGGATTGGCCAGCAATACCGACCAGGAGGCAGAGAACAGGATCGTTCCTCCATAAATCAAGGTAGACCTTAAAACGAGCCTCGTGTTGGCTCTCCTGGAGGTTGGTGTCATCTGCATCCGCCGCATGGCGGGACTGCCACTGCTATACAACCTTAGCGGTAACTCTTTCGATCATTATGGGATATATTTGTTCCAGCAGTAAGAAACAAATTTTTACGATAAATATATATTCATTATTTGGAGATCCTGTATTATTTATGGGCTAATGAAACCAGAGGGAGTATCTTAATCTACTGAAACCAGGAGTGAAAAGAGTTAACAATTAAGTTGTCATTGTTATGTACGCATACTTTCCTGTCAGAAAAAAGTTCAGGATTGATTATAAGTAACGGTATTTCTTGAGCATCGTGTGTGATGTATTAAAATTCTCTACAGCGGATCAGTCCAAAATGTTCTGAATGATGCAAAAAAATATCAAGAATTTTATTTTAGAAATGTTATGAATACAATATTGAAATAAACTGATCGGTTTCTAGAGAAGTAGCTTCACTTGGTTGTCAAATTAAAGTCTCAACAATAATTACTATTTGCTTTTCTAGGAAAGCAGGGCCCTCCTAGCTTGATTATTTTTGTAAAACCCCAAGAAGTAAATGAAAACACAGAAATAATCAATCGATGAATCACGCAGAATCAGCCGCAATGGAAAAGAAGTTTGTTTTTGTGTGGAAGCCATAGAGCGCATCGAGAGACGGTTGGACCGTTGCCAGTTGCTGCTGAACTGCAGCTAAACAGAAACAAAACTTCAGAGAAATGATAATGTACAACCATGGAATGCTTGCGAACGCCTTGCATGGAATAAGTAACACTCACGGATGAAAATAAGTGAGAGCTACACAATAAACCCTACAATATAACGCGAGGTGTTTCATCTTGATATGAGGATATTTGACATATGAGTCTACGAGTATAACTTACATAAGAAGTTCTTTTTCCTTCTCTCTCAAGAAGTATTTTGTCATCCCATAGAAGTATAACGCTCCCTCCATTCCAATATATGGGAAATATGAATAAACCTTTTAGCCAGTATGATGACGTGGATCGGTTGCAGACGTCATGCTCCTTGTACCCTATTGGTCATCCAGGGGAATGAAGCCCAGAAACAAAATAAAAGACTTCTAAAACATGTTAATAAAGAACATTTAAATAATTTTAGGCATCATTGTATGCGGTGATAACCATATGAAGTTCGGGATAGAAATAAATAAGAAGTTATTCCATAGTCACATGATACGATTATAATACACTATGCACGACCGATAATTTCCTAACGACTATTAAATGATTCCTAAAATATTGCAAAGAAAACATATCCTTCCCTCTAATTCCCGTTCCCTCTAACTCACTCATCACTACCACACTTAGCTTTGCCTTTAAGATGACATTCACGTCCATTGCCATGCTTCGGGACAAATGAAACACAAAGAAATAAAAAAGAAAAAATACACCGAAAATAATACAAAATTAACAGGTGATACACAAAAATAAACGAGAAACAAGAACAAAAAAGTATAGTCATGCGTCTCTACTCGCCTCCGTCTTGATGATGCCACAACGGTTGTGAGTGTCAAACCTCAGGGTACTTTCAGAATGGTGACTTGCCTGAAACTCTGTCAGGGCAGCAGGTCTACTACAGACTAATGTGGAGATGGCTTTTATCACTAGATGAGGAGGGTGGCTAACTGTATTTTTACGCTCGTTCAGAAGAAGGAGCACCAATTTGTCCTCATTTCTACGCAAGATATGTTAAGAACAAGTTACATCATCAGCGAGGTTAGCACATAATGAGGAGCAAGTCATGAGGTGAACATTGATTAAATTTCTTTCATGTTTGGTGGTTGTACGTATGGTGCACGAATTTCATCATCACTTTTTATTGTAACTTAAAACATGGAAATAGAATGAGTCAATTCAAAGCTACGTAACTTGCCATACTGGAAAGTACAGTCAGAGCACCAACTGCAACACGGAAGCCTCCAAGTTATGAGTAATTACGTTAGTAAACAAGTTCTTCTCTAAAGTTTATTGAAACAAGACTGGGATCGTCAGTACATTCATTACAAGGCGCCGATCTGTACAAGTTAATTTCGATTAACAAATGGTAGAATGTCAGTCAGCTTTCAAAGGTTTCAAGTCAAAATAGGATTTGCATTAGCTGTAATTAATTCACACGAAACAACCGCATACTACGGGATATGTAAGCTCAATTCAGTGCTACAGTAATACATTACAGAATACGGAATCAACTAAAAGTGTATTACATAACACGACCAGCACCAAGATAACAAATGGCGGTACATCATTTAACGTAGTTCTTTAGACATACCAGAGCATAAAACATCAGGATTGGTGTTCAATTAATTCATAAGGTATTCACTACATCTAGACAATACAGCGCAGTCTGCTACTGAACTAGTAACCGAAGTCTATCCGTACTTTATGAGGTCTGAACCTACTAAAGTCTGACACATTAAGTTTCTATAAACGGATGGGAGGATTTATTTCTTCTAATGTTTTGTATGATGTTTTATTCATTGTACCCTTCCCTGTTACTGATGCAATAATAAAATTTAAAAAATTGTGCTTCGAGAACTAATACTAATCCATGAAAATGCTATAACTTTCCACAAGTAAATTGAGCTACAACCGCCATGACGCAAAATTCACGAGCAATAAAGTCAGCGTAGCAGCACCAAAATCTACTAGCTCACCTCAAAAAACATGACAAATTAACTCTGTGCCCGAAAGCGTCAGTGAGTTTTGCATGGCACGCATGAGCGACTGATCCAACGCATTAGAGATCATTAATAAGTGGTCCAGTATCTCGCGTGTTTTGGATCAGCTCCAAACACTGCAAGTGTTGGAAGTGACTGCGATATTGGTAGTTCATGAACGTTATCTTGACAACAAGCAATGGTTAACACAACTGCACTAGCAATCATTGTAAGATGCCGAACTGTACATTATGAGAAGGTGAAGTGAGGCACGCCATATGAAATGATAAACCGTTACTTATAGCAAAAAATTTAGGTGAAGAATGGGCTACAGATGAAAAAGGGCATTTGTAAGATGGGCAAAAGATGAAAACAGTATTACTGATGAAACCAATCAAGATAAAGAACAAAGAATATTCTGAATGTATATGAAAGGAAAATATTTCAATACTATGGGAAACAATGAGATGAAGCATGACATGCAATCTATAGTTCTCACACTGCAAGCATCAAAACTTTTATAAAAACCGTGATTATTGTAAAGGAGAAAGAGCAACAGTTAACTACGGATAGAGCAGAAATTGTAATAGTATAAGTGATTTCAACAATAATAGCCATAATAATATTGACAATAATAATTAGCTGAACTCTTTTGAAAATGTTAAATATTTCCTTTGGAAGGTCTCCACACAAGGAAAAAAAACTAATTCTTCTTTTCAATGTCTAAATTTAATGCATTCAAGGTATATCATATTGTAAAAAATCTTGTAACTGGAAACTACAGATGTGTTTACTCAAATTTTAGGTCCTTATATGTACATAAAAGACCACCAAAATAGCAGCTCCTACAGAATAATTTCTCCCATTACCCGTGTGCCAGATAGCTGTTCTGAAAACACTAGCACTCGTCCATTATGGTAGCTAACTGTTGCTACAGTTATTTTGAAGAAAAATCTGGAGGTTGGAAGGGTTGATTTACCCAATGAACGTTCCAGAATAGAGTCTCAGTCAAGAAGGTGTCAATGTTTCGAAATCTTTAAGATTTAATTAAAATTCTCACGGAAAATTCTGCCAAGAATATCAGTTATAAAATTCCAAAAATAAATACTGTCATTTGTTAATTCGGTCAGCCAAAATGAATATTAAACAAAACAACACCAGCGCTATTGGTCATTTGAACCGAGGAATTGGAAAGGTTAATTTAATTGTGCCCTATCAAAATCGGGGCGACAGGGAGTCAGTCATTGCATTTTCTATTGCATGTTGAGTTGCATGTCTAGCTCAACAACATGCTAGTACTGGCAGTAGAAAAAGTGGCCAGCACCAGCAAAATCGTGGTCATTTGAAGCTAATTTTAATGAATAACGAAATAAGCCTGATGCTCCAGCTTAATTTTTTAACATGCTAATCTAGAAATCAATATACCTCAGAACTTTCGATCCGTAAAATCGGATTCAGTATTGAAATTTTTATCTACAATTTCTATTCATTACATTCCTATCATGTTAGTTACTAGAACTACTCAATACAAATTTTTAGGGGGAAAATTTTAGGTGCATTGTTCGTCGTAGCATTCTGTTTTAGGAGGAACACATTAACAAGAAATTAGATTTCAGAAGCATTTTCTTCTAAAATTTTTACAATTTTCGAATAATAAACCCTTAGACAAATACCTAATCCATATTTTCCAGATGGGAATTCTATTTTTACACATTGATCTACTGAACTTCTAAGTTCTTGGATGGCTGACTCAACAAATTTGATCAATTCTACTAGCAGCAATCACAGTGTCGAATATAATGCCTGATCACAATAAATCCATAAATATGCTAGTCATCAAAATAAAAGGGCTAGTTCAATATCTCATCGTAGCCTGTTTAATTCTTTCAGCAAAATGTAACCGTTAGTTGATCAAAAGAACAATATTTTTCTTTGTATAAATACCAACTAAGCAACTAATTTCTGATATAATATTTTACAAAAATTTTCCTTCCAAAAAATTTTAGTTCCCTTATTTTCAAACAGACGTACGTAAATGATTTAATCTCAACTGAATTTTAACAACTAGGAGCTTCCATTTCAGTACTCGACTAAAACTTTCACTCTTTAGGTATATGACCCTCATAAAGTTTGTACTTGACTCTGGAATTCTCTCTGGTATTTTGAACATCAAAAAATCAAGTGTAAAGGACTCAACAGTCTGGAACCAATTGACACAATGAAAGTTCGAGCTCCTCTTCCTGTTCTAGTTGTTACTTTATTTTTATATCAGAGCCCTTGCTCGTGTGGACCGAAGTTCATAGCAAACTTCCAAAAGAATTCGACATGCACTTCCGATTTGTTGAAATGTCTCAATTTCGAACTGCCCAACAATTCCGAAACTCGCAGCTTAGAGTGGGAGCCAGAAGATCCAGAAACTTCCGAATTCGTTTTACCCTAATCTAGTTTATACAATATATTAGTAGTAATGTGGTTTTTCGTTACAGTAATATAGTTTTTATTTTCACTAATTCAGTTTTATATCATGTATCAATGTCAAAAACCATTTCTATTGATGAAATCACGAACTCTTGCAAGCAAAGATAAAATGGTATTTCATCATTAGTGTCACTGAAGAAGCAGCTTTATAACATTCAGTGCGGCACGTTAGTGAGGTTGGCTCCAGTTTTCCAATGGAACTGAAAATAACAGTTTTGTAGCCCGCAGCGCACTCGTATCACCCAGAGATTTGAGTTCAAATCACAAGATGCAACATAGCAGGCATTGGAAACTCTAGTCTTGCCCCAAGAGAAAACAAACAATTTATCGCTCAGAATAAGGTAATATTTTTTTTTACAAATGAACAGGCAATTTCATACGAATACGCTTATATTGTTGTTTTTACAGCGTTGAGACAAACTAGAGATACCGATGGAATATCACTTAACCGTTTCAAGTATCGATATTGGCAGTTCAACCGAAGAAACGTGCATTGTCGGTCCCAATATAAAGCTCGAAGGTTTGCGTTTGTCCACCCATAAACTACAGGCCAGCAACAAAAATTCTTTCGTTTTCATCCTGAATAGTTATTTGTTTATTTTTATCAGGCAGAACGAAGGTTTTAGAGTCATAAGTCTCGTGTAAAGTTCATAGGACGCTCTCCCAATAGTCCAGCTTGCATTCCGTCTGTCCGACGTAAGACAGCATTCGAGGTCCCAACAGAAACGTTGCTCGAATTCGTTCAAGAGATTTCACCAAATTTCAGTAACAGCGAAGTCGACATAATATATGGTGGCCTAAAATACTCAAGAATTTGCAATTGTGATCTTGCAGAGAAGTGTCGGAGAATTGCAGGTCAAGTAGAGAAGCACAGATTCTGAAATTATCGAATAAATAGCGCTCAATGACACATTTCAGGGGCATCAGACCGAAACGAATGTTCCATCTGTATTCTGTTATGTTAACATTGAGAACATCTTTTAAACTATGTGGATACATGAGTTCATATCATAAATTGCACGTTTTTTCTCCCTAAAACAAAACGGGCAACGAAACATTCACTTTTTCGATGAAGCTTCGAGATGCAACCTAGTACTACTCGTACTGTAGAGTGTTCTAGCACCCGTAAAGCTGAAGTTCATGATCATCGCACATTAAAATATGCATACAAACTTGAGCATAGACCAGCCGATCTGAGCAAATGATGTGCAGGAAGTCTTTTGCTTGTAATAAAAAATAAAAGAGCACCTTTAGAACGTAAAATATAGACGAAATATGATTCAAGCTGATGAGCCTTTTTGAAAAAGCGATAGCAGTGATGAATACCATCAGTCAGAAAGAGAGTATAATGTACGGATTCAGTCATTGCTGAAGCCAGTGATCAGATACTCACAACTAACAAATTATGAAAATTTTACTATAATTTACATGATTCACTTTAATTTATCTTCGAATAAGTTATCAAATCTTGGTATCTTACAACATTTTTACAATAAAGCTGATGAACTGTTAGACATGCGATGCAGAAACGCTGTTCTAGAGTTGCTACACATTACCTGGAAGTGTTACACTTAGAAATTTTAGGAGTGGTAGATTAAAAAAACGAGCTCATACTTGCCCAAATAGAATGTTATTACATAATATGCATAAAGAAATCAAATAAACACGAAATACTTGCACAATCTCTGGATTACCAAATGAGAGCAAAGTTAGTTTTAGAAGTAGAACTACTTTGAGACAACGTAATTGACGCAAAGGAATTTCGAGAAGAAACTTAATACTTCCCTGGAATAAAATTGCGGTAAGAAAATGGAACTTCATACTTACTGTGTCAATTTTTTATCGGGCATTAATATTTCTTTCATAAACATCCTCCTTTCCCATATATAGGTAGACATTCTACATACATATTCCCCAATATCACGCTCATGGCTGATAGTGAAATGTAATAACTGGTGCAGCTGATCTCATTCCTATCACACGTCTATCGCGCTCAAGGAAAGTTTGTGCCAGAAAAGTTTTCAGCGAAGATGAACGATAATTTCTCAGCTTGCGACAGTGTAGGCAACGGCAACAAAATATGAGGTTAGCCGAGTTTCAGATATGAAATGCGCTGCAAGAAATAAAACAAAGTTATAACTTTTACTGTAGTTCGTAATATAACTTTTGAGTGCGAAAAGCCATCAGCAATCAACTCCAAAACTATAAAAAAAACAGTTTTTTACACAGAAGAAAACTAGCGCATAATAACCCGGCCGACCTCGTTCCAGAGAAAGTGTCATCAAAAACTGGTCAGAAAACTTAGCCCAAATCTTAAGTTATCTTTCGGTGAAGCCGTTCGCATAAAATGTCCGTCCAGAATTGCTTCTCACGACTCTGGAAGAACAAAACGAGGACAGTCTATGAGACACGTACGCTTGGTGTGATGGATCAATAGTTGGGTTTACCTATAGCAATAAGGATGGCAAGCTCTGTGTACCTCATCCGTGTATACTCAGTGCCACCTTCCTCTGGTATTGGTCTCTCCGGCAGCAAGGTAAAATATTTCTTCCACGAAACTACTTTTTCTATCCCTATAACGATCAACGTCCTCTATGAAGTCGATTAGAGATCATTTATTTTAGTCCCGTACTCTGAATATTTCGTTCTTGAGTTGAGTGAAATTCCATGAAAGACGAGAGAAGATACTCGGCAATTTATGCAACGTTTTGTTCAGTAGAAATAACTTGGTCATTAAAGGACTATATTACCCAAATTAGATATTCTACATTCATATCCCCCAATATCGCGCTCAGGGCCAGAAGCGACACGTAATAATCGGTGTAGTTCATCTCCTTCATGACATAGTGCTAACAATTTTTAACGTAATTCGAAATGACAGTATAAATTACCGAGATTTGCCCTTACCTTTACAACCGTAAATTCATATCGTAGAAAAAGTACAATTTTGGCAATGTAATGCTTGCTAAATAAGCACACTCTATCGAAGGAGTGGTAAACATTTTATCAATTATTCACCGAAAACATTTCGTTCATTCTTATTGTATTTTTGAGTCATCCTCAAAAAGAAAATCGACACACGGCACTGGACGCTGATCAAAAAGTGTTCGAGGGCAGCGGGTGAAATAATTTGATTTGAGCAGCTGAGGCCAGCCCTGATTTAACCTCGGGAACCATTGCAAATATTGTATTACAATATAATAATTTTACCTTCTAATAGAAGTATAATAACTTTTGGGAATTCTTTTAAAAAATTTTTCAGGTGTTTCTAGAAAAGGTGTTCTTACTGTTCGACGGCAATTATTTAAAACTTAACGAATATAATACGAAATTTAGGCAGGAAAAAAATGTTGGAAATGCACGATGAAAAACACAAGTTGTTATCTGCCAATATGAAAACAGAGAGCACGAGAAATTTTTTACAGCATAACGGCGTTCAGGGAAAATCTCCTTTGGAAATCTTGGTTGAGCAACACGTTTTTTCAAGTAATTGTATGCAAAACCGAGTAAAATGTATGGATGCGTCTGATGCTTGCAGCTCGTCGTATTTCAAAGAAGTCTTTGATGCTCAATTCTCTTTAATAGGGGCTGAAATGAAGTAGTAAGGAGCTCAGAAAGAGCAAACGTAAGCTGCTGTTGCTACGCTAGAAGTTACCTCACAACTGAGTTTTTGCTGGCGAAAATCTTGTATCTTTTATATGTGCTCGGATGCACAGCAAGCAATAATTTTTAATTTGCGTTTACCTGTTTCTAGGATCACACCAACGACGGTTCTGGATAACTCAAAACAATGTTACAATCGTTTAAATCTTAACAAATTAATCCTTCAATTGAGGATTTAGTTGAATTATGAAGTCGCGCATTTCAAGAGCAGTAACTAGGATAGTCGCATTTCAAGAGCAGTAACTAGTATAGTCGCGCATTTCAAGAGCAGTAACTAGTGTGGTCGCGCATATCAAGAGCAGTAACTAATGTAGTCGCGCATATCAAGAGCAGTAACTAGTGTAGTCTTGCATATCAAGAGCAGTAACTAGTGTAATCGCGCATATCAAGAGCAGTAACTAGTCTAGTCGCGCATATCAAGAGCAGTAACTAGTCTAGTCGCGCATATCAAGAGCAGTAACTAGTCTAGTCGCGCATATCAAGAGCAGTAACTAGTCTAGTCGCGCATATCAAGAGCATTTACTGGCGTTATCGCACAGTAAAAAAAAACAAGACGGCAATAACATTTATCGACGAAGTTTTTGCGCGTGAGTTCTGCCATCAGAAACAAAGGAAAGCCGTTAACATTTGCGCAAGTATTTAGCGGTCGACAGCAGTTGCCAGGAGTCAATATTTATTAGGGGATGAAATTCGGCGCAGCGGAGCCAAGCTCTTCTGTAGGGCTAATACACGAGTGAACTTTAGTGTTATGGTTCCGTAGAAGCGAGTGTGCCAAAATAAGGAGGCTTTAAAATACACGCAATGGTAAGAGCAATAGACGGAGTTATGAGAGGAAACAGAAGCTCAATATTGAGCTTAAGGTATTGGAGGAGACTTGGCCTGTTAGGGCTCTCTTGTAAGTCAGGCATTGGCAACGATTGGCGTTAAATGCGGGGCACAAAAGCACGATACAAGCGAGCAATGTGCGACGAGCAATGCGCGACGAGCAATGCGCGACGAGCAATGCGCGACGAGCAATGCGCGACGAGCAATGCGCGACGAGCAATGCGCGACGAGCAATGCGCGACGAGCAATGTGCGACGAGCAATGTGCGACGAGCAATGTGCGACGAGCAATGCGCGAGGAGCAAGGTACTGTGTATTATTCTATCAATTTTTGTGTGGTGAAAAAATATCGCACAAATCCATGTTAGCTGCAAGGTGTATAGCGAGATGAAATAAAGTAACAATGCTCCATGTAGCCAAACAAAATGGTTCTTAAACTTGAAAATAGAAGACAAAACCGAAAAAAGTAACAGGCCATGTTGAACCTGATAATCGAAAAAAAAATTCGCCATGCTGGAAGACATGACCGACAAAAAACTCCTCAAGAAAGCATTAAGAAGTTAACCCAAGAGTTTCGACACAAGAAAATGTGTACTGCTGGTCGTCATGCTATCATCGACAGGCTAGCAGAGTACGTAACTTTGATGAGTTCATGGGATGCCATAGAGAATTTTTCGATCAACAACAGTACAGAAGGAAGATACGATATTAATTTTAGGTTGTGAATAAATGGTCGATGCATGAATACTGTAAGATATGCACATCAAGTGTATGATCCGGCCAACTTTAAAACAGTAAAGTTTGTCAAGAGAGTTACTAAAACTGTGCAAGCGTTGATATTATTAATAAAATTAGTATGCTGAACAAAACATTGGTGGGGCAAGATAAAAATAATTCAATAAAGCATTATCAATCATTGCCAAACGCTTGTATTTTAAAGGAATCGCACGAGGTATTGATCAAATACATTTTTCAAGAAAATAAGATCATTCTACATAGAACTAGGATGAAAATTTTCCATCATTATGATTTCTTCAGAAGCTTATGAGCATATTAAGAAGGGAAGAAGTGTTTGCATAGAGATGAATACTGTCCACACAAATTCAGCTATCTTCATACATGCACGCAATCGCCGTACGAATATTAGTTTTAGATTAGCTCTGCTGTTCATAAAGTCCCTCTGGTCCGAAAAAGTTTGCGTATCCGTTTTACGTAGATCGGAACCAGTTGGTGAACACGGGAAAAAATGCTTATAAATTTAAATCATACATTGCACTTTCAACGTTATATGTACATCACACTTTTAAAAAAGGCAAGAAACAAAGGTAAGAAATTCATTTTATGAAAAAGACGAATTTTCATTGAAATTGACTCAGTCTTTGAAAACGATCATTGGATCTTTCTATCAGGGCTTGCAAGACGGCTGCGCATTCTTTGTTTGTTAATTCGTGCTTTTTACGCATTCGATTATCTTTAATAGTCTTTTCTGTTTCGTTTTTAATTTTTCTGTTGTTAAGCCGGGTGTCTGAATTTGTTTCATCTCGTTCGGTGGAAACGATTGCGTTTTTTGTTATTTCTCAAGATCTGAATCAATACAGTAAATGCACTACACTAGTTTTAACACTTTCCAGGGTCATTTTATCACAGAAAAAATGTATTGATTCAAAAACTCGAGAAGCCCAAACGTTTTTCCGACTGTGCATCAGCTGTTTTGAACTACAGGGAATATGTACATAATCTACGCTCTGACGGCATCTGTCCAGACTGATCATGTAGTGTAAGTATATGTATATTGTAAGGTGTTGTACAGACCTTATAAGTCTAATCAATCTTGTCTGTATCGTAGACTAAATGTTAAAGCTAAACTAAATGCAATTAAAAACTTACAATGGCCACTATTTGATATTTTGGATTGTTTTTTAGAGATTTCTGCGTAATCTCCACCATGGCAAAGCTTTGAGAGGAACACATTTCGTTAAAACCCTCTGATAGAACATCCATGCGAAAAGCGCCCAAACTCCACGGACTTGCATACCCACATTTAACAAAGCATACCACTCCTGCTTCAGAGCAAGGGCTTAACACTAAAAAAAACCTTCCTTCACCTCACACAATTCCAGTAGCGGCAAAAACAGCAACAACATGGGGAAAATACAAGTACAATTCCAACATTTCTGAAAGGCAATTCTCAATATTCGTTCTTGCTGAAAGCTAAACAGCGTGCGTCGGCTTTTCGAGTCTGAAAACAGGTAAAAACGTCTAATTTTTAAATTTGCGACTGTTGAGCATGTGCAGTAAAAAACGATAAAATTAGTGCTTATAACAGATTAGATCTTGAGCGTAAAATAAAATATCTACGAGCAAAGGCGGCGACATTAAGATATTTCGTCCGTGTGAGAATTACTTGAGGATTAATATACATTTATTGCACGTGCTATAAAAAAACATACGATATGCAGTAAGAAAGCTTCGCTTTGAAGGTACGGCACTTAGTGATCAAGCGAAACAATGAAGTAATTAAGTCTTTTCAATTTATCAGAAATTATACCCAAGTGCGCAAGCAGCAGACTTAATGAGCACATGTCAATCCATGTCAAGAACTGCGAGTAACAAACTTTTTTGTACATCAGAAAAGTACGCCATAAAAAAGTTAAGTCAAGCGTACACAAACTTCTTCGAATGGAAATGAGAAAGATGTTTAACCATTCATGTCTTCACGAGCAATGGTGTTACTTATTTCTTTCATAAATACTAGAACAGAGCCGATCATTTTCTCAACACTCGCGTCTACATTTCCAGTACTAGAACGTGTTGCCCGTCAACTATAGAAACACTTCCGTATGTTTAGTAAATTTTAACGCAACAAACGTAGATAATACACTGGAAGACTGACTTTGTGTCATGCTAAAAAGCAGCCAGAATGACAAAAATAGGCAAAAAAAACAAGTTTAATGTTCTTCGAAATGATGGAAATTGCTTCGGGCGTATCCGCTCGGCAACGCATCAAATTTTCGAGCATTCGGTATATTAATAACTAAAGCTGAGAATCAAACAAGTTGTGAGTTGACAAAGTTCTAATAGCAAAGCTAAATTATTCTATTTTTAAATGATCATTTAATAGCAGCCAAAACATGTATTCTTGTGCGGTTAAAATATGCGTGATGTTTCCGGACCGGAAAAATGGAAGGAATCATTGCAAAGCACAAATTGACAGGGTAAAAATTGTTCGTTCAGATTAAAGCAAAAAAGCAGCTTGACAAACTTTTTAAAGAAGAAAATACATCACGGCGGGAAGAAAGATAACGCTCTATAATAAAATAGCATAAGAAAATATATCTGGATCTTTGTACGTTCAAGTTAACAAAGGCAAAGTGGCTTGAAGATCTATGCTTATCATCCATCAACAACAGCAAACAGTAATTATCTTAATGAGCTTATTACGGCCTGAACTCAGCAACTTTGCGAACAAATGAAGTCAAACACAACAGCAGCGTTAATGAAATTAATTGTTTGAGACTAAGAAGGAATAAGAGAAGGCATGGACTTTTTCAAAATGTCAGCTCAAGTTTAAAAGCTGCAAGTTTCGAGTTCTGGCGACCGAAAGTTGCTATGCGACGAAAGTTGCGAGCATTCGGGACCCAAAAACAGGCGAGGAATGGCGGAAGAAATATCAGCCGATGCTTGAATTGAATTCATGTGGAGTGTTAAAATGTTCCCTATGATAAAATCTGGAAAATATTGATACTTTCGTCAGCTCAAAATAGTAGGTTAGGACTTGTAGTAATTACACTCAAGATTCCGGCACTTCGTACGAGAAACCAAAGAATAAAATGATTTCCGCACACTCCAAAGGCAAACTACACAAATTCCTATTCATTTTGTGTGGAACCTACAATGAGACCAAATTGAATAGATTTTGATGAAGTCGATAGCGACGTCGCTACTGAAAATTAGAACTTACGACGTTGTCATTCAAAATGAGGACAATTTAGGATGTTTTCACACAAAATAAAGACAATTTATGATGTTTTTAGAAATATTAGGATAATTCATAACATTTTCACTCAAATAAGAAAAAAATCAAGAGTTTTTGGTCGCTCACCGCAGCCTTCCAATCCTTAGAGCAAGAAACCATATGATCAATAATTGTACCTGCATTGAATATATTTCATCATAATGATTGAATAATATATTATACTAAATAATATTGAACGTAAAATCTTACAAGGAAATTTAACATTGAATATGAATGAGGAATAGAATGCAAAGGGAGCTCAATATTTCAACTTTATTCATAAGATATGAAGTTCACAACTCAGCGACTACGGTGACAAAGAAAAAAAGAGAGCCAATGAGCATGAAAAACAGTGCATAAAACTCACGCTCTCATACATGAACCAAACACAACTGTAGACAGAAGGCTTGTACAGGGTCAGGTAAAATGGTCTGACACATTTGTAGGTTAAATTTGTAGGTAAATGTGTCAGATCATTTGGCCTGATCCTATACAAGTGCAAGAACTCGAAAATTGCACAAACTTCAAGCATTTCGTGCGCATTTTCATACAACTAAATTAAAAGAAAATATGCATCATCAAAGGAACCTACAATACAGAATTTTTCCTCTATCTATAATCGAGTAAAATTAACGTGAATCAAAAATCCAAAATTTGTAGTGTTTTGTTCTTGGCCTTGAAAGCTTTGCAGCGGAGCGGATAAATAGCAAAGCAATAAACAGTATTGAATAAAATAAAAAAACTTCTAATTACCAATTAACCGTTCATGCACGTGTTGTACATTTACGATTATGTAGTATAAATTTAAACCCAATTCTCAATTCAACATTCTTGTGTGTGCTGTACATTCAACGGCATCTAGTGCAAATTTAAACGCAATTCTCATTTAATATTCATACGCGTACTGTACACTCACTGTTATCACTTTGTAAAAACTAGAACGCAAATACAAGTCTAGCATTGATGTGCGCGTTGTATGATGTATTCATTTATGCCACCTCGTACGAATGTGAATGCAATTACAAATTCAACATTCATGAGTGTTCTGTGCATTCATTGTTCTTCACCTCGTGGTGATGTCATCTTAATGAGTCAAAACACTTGCGAGCCATTAGTCACGGTCAATATTTTTAGGAAGAACTGCAATTTAAAGTAAACAAACCGAGTCTATTTAGTGGCCTAATTTGTGCAATTTATTACCCCTGTTTTACAGTGCAGGCAATGAAAAAGATAGTATGAGATGGTTATTCACACTTATACTGAGCGCGGCAACATAGCTGCCTTTTTTTGAAAGGAACTTCTTTTGAAAGGAACTTCCTTTGAAAAAAGGAAGTTACGTTGTCGCAAAGTGCACATCTTTGTGATACGTGTGATGGAAAAAGCCAAGTGAAAGTAAAACATACATTTCAACCCAGAATAATGTGAACATACTTCTAACCTTGTCATTTGAGTTAGTTATGGCGGTATTTATGATTTCAGACACGTATTTTTATCTCTTTCAGAATAAATTTCGTTCACTTTTATTTTCATGATTACAATTAACTGATAGTGTTGAACTTTTATATACGAAAAAGTCAATTAAATTTTCGCAGTCACCGGTGAAAATAATGTATTTATTTTGACGTTTAAGGGAGCTGCAAATTACGTGGTCTTTTCCATTTATTTCAACTGAAGCGGTAGCTTCCCTGATGACAAGGGAAACAAGAGTGCACGTACAAACACAATTCCCAGCCAAACGTAATTAATGTTTGATCAAAGCGTTTCTGACAAATAAGTTTAGGAAGCAATGCAAGCTAAAAATATTAAAAAATGTCACAGAGGCAGCGCATCAATGGACTCTGGTCGCATGGATCTGAAAGGACGAGCAGCAAAGCATTATGAATGTTACTGAAAGTTGACCACACGCCACAGCAGCGCTCCGCCACTCGCCGGCATTCACTGCAGGCAGGGTTGCCAGAAGGTTTTCGTGAATAGTAACAACTTCTAATCTCAAAACGTAACAAATTTATCAAAAACGTAACAAATTTTAAAAATTTCTAAATAATCGCACTATTTTTATATCAATACCCTATTATGCGTTATTGCAATATGTTGCTAAACTCATTATGCGCTTATTGAAGATATTTCTTCTATATCATGAAAATTATAGATTTTTTGCAGTAGAACTTATATAATATATTTTTAACAGAACATTGATCAAGCGTAGCAATTTTTTGGATTAGTTCGCTAAATTCTAACACAAACAAAAATCGTTTTCGATTACTATGTTCATTTTCTCTGCATACATAGATAAGAATAAAAATCTATTCACCTTTCAAAAAGTAGCTCCTACATCCGTGTTAATGTCGTATAAATTCACTTTTGTTATCAACTTAATTGCTGGGAGGCTTCCCGTGTGTACAGAAAGTGTCGGCAAATTGATATTTCGAATACAAAAGTGGATATTAAAAGGCAGGTAATATCTACATTTCAATTGCAATCTGTGTATTTTTACTATAATATTTAGCAGACAAAATGACCACTCGAAACACGCAGAAAAATGTGGCAATGCGAGTAGACTCTGCATTAGTTTGAAAAGTGATGTATAACGAAGACCATCCCCGCTAAATGGCGCTATTTTTGAATTGATACAACAGTGTTTTCTTTTGAAATGTTTCTTTCGAAACATTTCAAAAATCTTGCTGGTTCTTTTCCATCTGTGTGAGACGTGTCTTCTAAAGTGAGTTCCCCTCTATCGATGTTTATCTATACTTTGTTTTTGATATATTATTTGGAAATTTCCACGGAAGGGGAATGATAGTGTTTTCCCTACTTTAATGTCATCTGGATCAATTGCGTGATATATATCATTTGATAAAAAATGGTCGAAAATTTGCTTCATTAACGATATATAAAAATTTAAGATTTCTATCCATAGGTACTCAAGTTCTATGTCAGATCGTAATTTTCCAACAATCGTCTAAAACTAATAAAGTTCAAGCTGTTACTTGCTACTAGCCCAGCTATGATACTATCGAACTGTACAGCGGTGCTGCGATGGGATGCAGCAGAACAAAACGTGTTTTCAATACATACTTTGCATATGCGTTTGAAATATGAACCAACTTTGAATGTTGAAAAAGTAACAACTTCTGTTAAAGTCGTAACAAAAGTAACACCATGAAGATTTGCAAGCAAAAAGTAACACTTTTGTTACGAACGTAACAATTCTGGCAACCCTGACTGCAGGAAAATTACAATAACGCTGGGCATCCACGGGGCCACACTGACGAACGTGGAGTGGTGGAGCACGGGGTAGGGGTGGTGGAGCACGGGGTTGGGGTGGTGGAGCACGGGGTAGGGGTGGTGGAGCACGGAGAAGAGGTGGTGGAGCACGGGATAGGGGAATGTATAGTGGTGTAGTAGAAGGCAATGCAGTAAGATGCAAAGGAGCAGTCTGTGTAGCGCAAACTGCAGAGTACTTCAGTCAATAAAAGCCCCACTCCGTCCTGTTTAAAAGTTAATGTAATTTGTGCTATCAGAAGTCCATAAAATTTTTTAAAAAAGATAGTAATAAACGTAGACTAACTTGATACGGGAATTGAAACAACCCTTGTGAAATTACAAGACACACGAAAATGTGATGAAGCACGGATAAACCAATGGGAGCTGGCGTGCTCACCTGCATGGATCTATCCCACCCGAGAAGGCAAGTTTGTGAATTGATCCAATTGTTGGTCGTGAGCATGGGTAGGATTTGTCGTCAGTGACCTATCCTTCAAATAAGAAAGCATTCTGTTCTATGTTATTTTTATCTTATCTTATAAATAAGTTATCTTATCTTATAGATAAGTTAACATATCTCATCAAGTTAAATGTTATCTTACTTTATTGAATGTTAAAATTTTATTTAAAACAATGTTTGTCTGCATGTTTTCGTCAAAAACTTTTTGATAAATTATTTATTTCTATATTAGAGTAAGAATACTATATAAACTACAAAAAATAGATATCCTCGTCAAGTATTTTTTTAATGTATGAGACATTAGCGCAGCCTATTTAGTATGAAAACAAACTCAACTCATAAACGTGTTCTTTTTGCAGTTTTGAGCCAAACTCAGTCTTCAAACCCCTATGTTGAAACCTCTCAGTCAGCCGAGATGTTTTCACGAAGAAACTTGCCCAGAGAACGCAAGGATAGTTCATATAAAAACCCGTATTTGCACTGCCGGTTTTATCATCGGAGTCGCCAGAGGGCGCCGCCCCTAAAGGCAACGAGGGCACAGAAGACCCTCGTCTTCTCATCAACACACCCGCCTAGACGGCGTCCCCTCATTTTCCCTTCACTAATTCCAGTCCCGCTGAACAGCCTCCCTCCCCTCACTCATGACTGCTTTTATGCCGAGACATCTCCTCTGCCTTCAACTGTTTTCTTTCTTCTCCTGTTGTAGGGGAAGTTGCCTGGCTCCTGATTGATGGCACCAGAAAATAATTTGAGGATTATTTTGTGACTATTTCCTATCCCGAAGCCATTAGTGGAGATTAGAAAAATGTACTAAATAGCATTGCTTTCTTTTCCCCGCAGATGTGGATAGAAATCCACATTGTTTACACATTGTGGGCCATGAAACTTTTCCACTCACCAAAACTTTACAAGTTTTTGAGCCATAAACCAGGCCTTCGACTATTGCAAAACTAGAAGGTTACTATCCTACTCCATATTCATCTCATTTTTATCAGTTGAATAAATATAGGAACACGATTATCTTTTTTATCTATTTTTTCATAAGCTCCCTTTTAAACACAAACAAATCTATTTAGTTGAGAATTTTTTTTACTTCGAAACTCTATGGAAGCTCCTAAATTAAAGAAACATAATTCCCCTATAGCCTATACTGTTCAAACTAGAAGCTATATTAGCACTTTAAATTATCATATTTACAATAATACAGATGAATGCAGCTCTTTTTACTGTTATAGTAATAATCCATACTATGGTTTCATATCTTAGAGTCGAAACAGCACTGCAAGTTTTCCAAGTGGAAAAAATTAATCTTAGACCATAACATAATACGAAAAGAACTGCGGTGGAACATTGAAACAAGCATAATGTTGTTTACCCCATCTACAAAAGTAAAGCATTAATACTTTGGAAATGAATGAAAAACTTTAACTCAAATAAAGTTATGAAAGTTATACAGGTTTCTTATTTGAGAAAGCTTGACTTCTTATTACACTTTTTACATTAGACCTCACTTAAAACTGTCGTAGTTTTTGCACTAGTCAGATGCAAAATTATTCCGCGACACTTCACGTACATTTGGTCTCTCCAGATTAGGTCAACAGACGGTGAAGTTTTCTTTTCATCGCTCTGAGTGGAGATAGAGTCTCTTATGGCATGAGCCAAATCCTTCTCAGAAAAACTTTCAAATATTTCTTCCTGGGAAGGGTTCAAACTCCGTGACCTCTGTCTGTGTTTGAATAACATCAATAATCGTGTCCGATGACAAATATTAAATTTTTCTTTCTGCGTTGGTTTCTCCTTGGACGCTTAATACTGCCTATCTGTACGTCTTTGTCCGTCTGGAGTCCAGTACACACTCTTCATGTTCAAAGATGTACAAATCAAGTTAGTTTTTTTTTTTCGAGTAAAAAGTTTGTAGTGTGCACTGCAGAATTTTTGGAAGTAGGATACTCCAAAATGCCGCACGAGCCTATCATTGGCCGCTGATGTCAGCTTCTTGCATTACAAAAATTCTTCACTCCATACTAACGGCACTCAAGACTTGGTTATTTTCTCGGAAAGAAAATCGAACTCTGGAAGTCGAGTCCTATCCTGAGCGCCGTAGCTCGAGGTAAACTTCATCTCCTTCACTCGCGCTGGCTGTTTACAACTGGGGCTGCCGCGGTCATAATTTCCCCCGGTACTTTAGAGTGAAGTCGTACATGTTGGACTGGAGTCGTAAGGTACAAAAATGGCTCCGCTTGGACCCTGCAGCTGCCGTAAGTGTAGACGCTATTTCAAGTTCCTGCTCCAGACAAGGGCAATTTCACCCTTCTCATCATGACACACGAACGGACTAAAATCAAAGCGAAGTTCAACGACGGAGAAAACGAGAAACCCTATTCCTATGGCGTAATTTTCTGGCAGACTGAGTTAGAGTGCTATTGGCCAGCCATGGAAACCGAACCAATCTGATACGAGAGCCAGAAGGGCACATTTGAAAATCAAATGCCTTTGTTTCGGACGGACCGAGGATGCTCTACATGACTAGGCCTCGCAGCGACTCGTCAGGGACGCATCATTTTGAGCCGTAGGACAAAGCCTGACGTCAACTATCAATGATCGTCATGAGAGATCCATGCATTGTACATTTGACATCGAGCAGCACACAAAATATCGTAAAAATAAAAATTAAATTTTTTTGCTAGATACTAGCATTATTTTAGTGTTAAAGTAAATCCTTCACGGATACTCGAAATTAGATCGGCAAATGCAAGTTTTCAGCATGAAAATAATTCTATCATACAATTCTATTCTTAAAAGTTCCGCTCACCAGAGATGCGTAAATATGTAGCTCTATTATTAAAAGTTTCAGTACTACAACAAACTTTCGGAGCGAAAACATAAAACAATGACACAAAATCGATACTGCATAATACCAGGTAACTAATAAAAACTGAACATATAAATTAAAAAAACATTACTTTGTCTACGAGAAAAAGCAGCGCAGCAATATAAATTGATGCTGAATAGGGTAATCAAGAAATACGTTAAAATGGTACAACATAAATAACAGTATTTTACAATAAAACATAAAACACGGCGATCCCTAAACGCTGCTGCTCACAGAAGAAGTCATCAGTTATTGCCTCGGTTAAAAGATGCCACAAATTGGAAGCAGTGAACAGATGATCAATTATCACGCACTGGGCGTCAGTGTCAGGAAGCGTTCAGAAAAAAGGATAGAATAGTGAAGAATTTCTTATTGTATCGAAAAATATTTATTTACAATAATAACAGGATGTTTTAACGACTAGAAACGATAGATTGACCTTCATTCCGTGACTTAGCATTCAGTATCAATGTTAAATTTATAGGACACATGATGTTTTAACATGTTTTAGTATAAAACCCAGTGTACTGTTTAGGTGAAACCATCGGGTTGCGCAATAGATTTATTTATATATAAACAAATATCCTTAGTCATTGGTAAAGTTCATATGGGCACAAAACACACTACATAGAATAAACTGATATGATATAGCCCATCTGATTTTCTTAGTTATTCACTTCATAAAATACCGGAATATCAATATACCTATACACATGTAAAATACCTATATATCAACGTACCTACATATGCCTGTAAGATACCTGTATATCAATGGAAAAAATACATACGAATTCATTCACATCAAAAAATATTTCGGAATGTCACATGCCTGGCTTGCGATAATATTATTGTCATAATTCTCCATAACGAGACATTTCTGCTTTGAATGACTTGTAGACGTACGTTGGTAAAAACAATACGAATAAAACGACGAAAATCTTTACCACCATGTTCTCAGATAATATAACGTAGTATAATTTCAACAACTAATTTAACAGTTCTATCAGTAACTCATACGCGCCAGGTGCACCTTAAATAATTTCAATTTTATGTAGTTACGCTTGCTTCGCCTCTCTGACATGACGCACGCGCGATGAACAATTTAGAACCACCCAACCCGCAGCCACGAAAACAAATTTCAAGCAAAAACATGCGCAACAAAATCCACTTCTGAAGCAAGAAACATCTCCTGAAGTGAAGAGGTCCCAGAGCGCAGATATCACGAAGCGTTAACGGCATCTCCTCCAAACGCGGCAGGGAGCGCGTAAAATTACGCACTCGAGTTCTGACGCTTTGTTTGTGAACGAGCAGCGATGCCTGGGATGTTATAGGCCACATGAGGGAGGTGTGTTGAGGGTGACGAGAGGGAGGTGTGTTGAGGGTGACAAGAGGGAGGTGTGTTGAGGGTGACATGAGGGAGGTGTGTTGAGGGTGACAAGATGGAGGTGTGTTGAGGGTCACATGAGGGAGGTGTGTTGAGGGGATACAAGACGGAAGTGTGTCGAGGGTGACATGAGGGAAAAGTGCCATGGGTGACGAGAAGAGGGGACGTTAATTGTAACGCAAAAAAGGGCATTAAGAGTGCACACCATTTTTTGTAAATAGTTCCTCGCACGAAAAGTAAACCTTAAATACCTGGATAAAAATTTAATGAATTTTTTCACGGTGCATTTGGTGGAACCAAAATGCAAATTTCGAAATTTTACCCCTAAAACTTCTCAATAAGGACTAAACAGAGATAAAAATGGAATAACCTGAAATTTTAAAATTTGAACTGGATAAAGGTTTAGAAATTTCACAGACTGAAACGAAACGTTTAGAAAACCATTAATAGATAAATAACGTACACATACACAGCGTAGTCCATTCAAAGTCCATTGTGCGGAAACACAACTTCCTTTTTTCAAAGGAAGTTCCTTTAAAAAAAACGGAGTCATGTTTACGTACCCTGAAGGTGCGCTAACTACAAGTATGACTAGATTTTGCAAACACAGAAGCTGTCATAAAATGACTAAAAAACTCATAAAATAGTGCGTCATATGAAGACATAACTCATATCCTAGTAGCAAAATAATATCATATGAAGACAGATCAAAAGTTAAAAGTAGTGGAAGTTTTAAGAATATGTGAATATTACTATAAAGAATTTTGCTTCACTACACGGAGAAAAAATTCGCAGCGAAAAATGAGAAGAAAACCCACGAGACTTTTAACTACAACAGGTTGTCATAGCCAGCGCTGGACGCGAAAGATAGCTTTTGGCAAAGCCAAGTCTCTTAGAGAAGGTAACTGGGGCTGTATTAGCGCACCTCCTTGAGGTAAACTCGAGACTCCTATCCCTCCCAAATATCGCTAAGCCTCTCAGATCTGCTGATGCACAATCCTCTTTAAAATTAGTTAGACGAGATGAGTCAAAGAAGAACAGAAAGAAAGATAACTCATGCTGACGGCACTCGCTCGATTTATTCAGAGGCAGATTGAGGGTTGCGATTAGGTTAGGCTTGCTCCCTCAGCAAATACTTGAGAAATTCGAGTCAAATAACAGGCATAAAGGCACAAGCGTGTTCCTGAATGCTGGGAAACTTTGAGGAACGAAAGACTGATGTAAAAACTACGAAAGGCAGTACCTGCAACAGGACATTTGCTGTCCGGCAAAACGCTCCAAGACACTCGCATAGAGACAGTCAGGAGTGCACGACACAGCGAAGACGAAGTGTCAATAAAAGTTCTCTCGCAACAGATAAATCCCGTTATCCAATGTTTGCTCAACTACAGGTCGCTCCAGGCAATTTTTGGAGCTTGCGAAGCGAAGGAAAGCATTGAGAAATAAATTACGCTGGTAATGTAGCGCTTCTTCTGCCTGAATAGCAAAGACTTTAAATGGAGTCATGTTAGAAGTATCTGAAGGCGACATTACGGCACTATGTTACTGATGGTAATTGACTGACCAAAAATTTGATATCAGCTTGTGTACCAAAGAATTTGGGAATTCGAACAGTGCATTAACTCAACTATGGTAACTGAGGCTGTATAAATGGCCACACAAATAATGAGAGAAATTGGGAAATATTAAACGAAAAGTAGGGAAAAAAGGAATTTTATGAAGCATACGAAGGGAATGAAAATATTCAGAATAAATAATGGAGACAACAAATTAGATGGGCATGCACTGGCGAAAACACTTAAATAAAAGTGAAGAAAGAACATCATTGAGGAGATGGCAAGAACAGCCCTGAAATGAGGGCACCACTCAGCAGCGTCCTCAGAAGAAAGCATGACTCTCACAAGCCCTCGGGGGGAAATGCTTCCCTCTGGCTCTGCTTGTGTCATCGGTGCAGGTCCCACAGGACCGAGACCAAGCCTCCTCATCCCTCTGTGAGCCCTCCTTCCCAGTCAAGTGAGGACACTCTACCTCTTTCATTAGTTAGGAAGAGTAGGCCGTCCTCTCTCCAACAGGAGAGCTTGAACACTTTCCTTGTGTTTGATTGAGGGTACACCTTCCTGTTTCTTGCTTTATTGAGGGTAAATCCGCTATACTGAAGGTAGATCCTCTTGTTCCTCAATTTATTAAGGGAACATCCACTAGAGTGAGGGTAGACCCTCTTTCTTTTCACTAGATTGAGAGAATATCCACTGGAGTGAGGGTAGACCCTCTTTCTCTTCACTAGATTGAGAGAACATCCACTGGAGTGAGGGTAGACCCTCTTTCTCTTCACTAGACTGAGGGAACGTCCACTGGAGTGAGGGTAGATCCTCTTTCTTTTCACTAGACTGAGGGAACGTCCACTGGAGTGAGGGGAGTGAGGGTAGACCCTCTTCCTCTTCACTAGACTGAGAAAACATCCACTGGAGTGAGGGTAGACCCTCTTCCTCCTCACTAGACTGAGGGAACATCCACTGGAGTGAGGGTAGACCCTCTTCCTCCTCACTAGACTGAGGGAACATCCACTGGAGTGAGGGTAGACCCTCTGGTCACGTGTCCTCAGCAGCATGCAGGTGACATCAGATGCTTCAGGCGCCCTCACGTAATTTCGCGGCCCAACAAATGCGACGCAAAGCAAAGAGAAAAAATTAGGATGTCTGGAAGTTTGGCAATTGACGTGGCGCCGTCCGGGACCCTGTAAAATGTATCCAGCGCAGCTCAAAAGTCTCAGAACCAATTGTAAGTTCAAGGCCTCAGCCTTATAGCTTCAAGTCATGTCCTGGCCGTTGATTAATAATAAATATTTTGTCTGCTATGATTGGAAAATACACTCAAAACGGCTGAGGTGAACGCAGTAATATATGTATCAGATGGTTAGGGGAAAGCCAGTGGCTAGGGAGGCCAGTGGCTAGGGAGGCCAGTGGCTAGGGAGGCCAGTGGCTAGGGAGGCCAGTGGCTAGGGAGGCCAGTGGCTAGGAAGGCCAGTGGCTTGGGATACCAATGAGTTTATTCCTCAAGCCACACTGACCAGGTGGACGCTATGAACAAGATATGTTCATATAAATAAACCGTCCAAGTGGAGCTCAAGAATCTCACGTGTTCTTAGAGCTCAAGTTCAAAAATACACAAAAGGACAATTCCTAATAGCCGCCCTCAAGGGATCATATGTTGTCGTAAGCCTTTGAATTTCTTACAGAGGCATCGGCCCACAGCAGGCAAGATCAATACGCTATTAAAAATGCAAGGAATTTGAACGTTGTCACTTTTTGTAGAATTTAAGGCAGGCCTTCATTTGTCACGAATCGAGGAACGGGAACAGACACGCGTTCCGTTATTTTCTAATTGCCATTGTCCGGTGATTATGCAGGAGGCGTTCCTGACTGCATTCCTCACATTCGTCTCATAGAGAGAGAGAAAGACACAAGAAAAAACAAAAGAGAGATAGGGAAAAGTATTCTCGGGCGGTAGCGCAACAAGACAATACCATTTAACTCAGTAAAAGGTGCTGCTCTATTTTGCTAGTTCTTTGGAAGAGATGCGATGGAGAAGAGAGGCATTTCTCAGGGTTTTTTTCCGCGCTCCGTGAAATGTTGTAAGAGTTAGACAGCCAATTTTTGCAGTTGAGAAATTGTTCTATGAATGCAGCTCTTGACGCTCAGCGAAGTGTAGCTCGTCAGTCATCATACTCGTACTGTAAACTCGAAGGCTGCATCGACTGTCAGCGTAAGGGAAAATATTCCTAGTGAAATCAATTTCATAAATGGTTCGTCCATAAATGAACATTTCTTGAAAAATATACGACAATGTTATTCATTCAGACAAGAAATGTGCGTCAAAGAACAAAAATATAACTAACACCTGAAAATTTATATTTCCATAATTATTCATTCATATCGTCTACCATGGAAGTACAACATCGATTTTAAATCGCCGTAATTATAACAACGTTCCAACACCGCTGCCGTTCGAGGCCTGTCTATGCAGCAGCAGCAGCAACAATAATGTTAAATCTCCATTGATGCTATAGCTAAAATAACACTGACACAACAATATCTCTTGCAGAAAATTTTGGGCTCCAGCTGTAATGACACTGAATGAACGATAGCGCTAGATCTGTTATCACATTACCCTGAAAATAAAGTCCACTAACATTTATCCTGAAACATGAACATTTGCTCAGCAGGCTAAATTAATGAACTGCAATTAACTTGGAGCTTAAAATATTCATGAGTAAGTAACGCAGTTTACGTAAAAATGAAATGAAGCATCTACTGACACAATGAAGAAAAAGGAATAGTTCTAGGCAGTAATTAAACTCGATGTGAAAGTGAGTAATGAAGGCTGTTCGCTTGTACTTAATTTGCCGGGCCACGATTTAAAATCTTCAACTTCGACATATTAATGGAAAGACACCAGAGCTACTAACGACGAAGTAAGTTCATGCATAGCAACAGCAGTCAACTTGTGTTGCGTCTGAGGAGCGTAAGGGACTTGCGCAGTGGAGAGCGTGACTGAACTGTACACACGCACTGCTGCTGCAGCTAATTTCATTCAAATCGAAGGGTGGGTATTCGAAATCGCATCCATTACCTGAAACATGTCAATTTCGTACTAGATCTAGCACAATCGTATCTTTATTAGAATGCTGATCTTGCAGTTGTAAGTATGAATCAAAAGGATAGTTTTCACTGCTAAGACTATAAAAACGAAAGAACTAAAGAGGCATGGGACTTCGGTATTGACGGCATGGGACTTCGGTATTGAACCAAGAATGGGCCAAACGGCTCGTTCCTATTGCCTTATTCTATTCTAGAGAGAAGAGTACCATACACTTACTGCAGGGAAGATATAACTTCCTTTCCCATTCAGTTAAAATGTATCGACGTAGAAAAATTTTTGTTTGTGATTCATTGATATTCATATTCATCGTAATTTATCACCATCTTTCTGTCCCTCCCTACTCCTTGATCGCCAAAATGAGGGATCCAAACCTTCAAAAACGCGAACTCAAGATATTAGCATCTAGGCCAAATAAATAATTGAATTCATAAATGAAGGATACTGTGTGATCAGAAATTCCGAGTGTCAGTACAAAAAACTCATAAACAAATGCATGCTAGAAATGAATTTAAAAATACAGAGAACACGAGAAGCGTCGGTGGGGTGTAGATGCATGCAAGTTGTAATTACGGCTTAAATCGGAGAAGGTGACAGCTATCCATAGCCTTTGTTTTGAAGCACCGCTAAATGACTGACTCCGACACCGCTGCCTCGCTGGCTGCTACGCCCTTTCTTCGCTGCAGACGCGCACTGCACATGGTTTCACATTGTGGCTTCAATAGAATCTTTCTCCCAACAAAGTGAATAATAACATGCCGTTATTATTGGTCCTAATTAAGAGCAGGAAAAGCTGGCATTCAGGAGTGAGAACTCATCAACTGGAGGATGATAATTTACTTCGTTGTGGGATGTGCATGATTTCATTTTCCAGCAATATGTGGAAAGTAAACCTTTACCTCAAATCGGCACAATTCTGTCGAAGAAAGTCTCAATTCCTTCTTGAATGCCAGCATGACTTGATTTGAATGCGAGGAGTTGATTAATTAAGCTGATTAACAGGCGATAAGAAGCGTGTTCAAATGAATGTATGAATTGTTGATGTACAGCAAATTACTCTGTGTTCAATGGTCCTACTGTGGACGTTGATTGTAATCAAGGATAAAATGATAGTACGTGCGTGTAGCAGTAATATTCAACAGTAATATATACTCGTAATGAAACAACACGCGTTTGATTACGTTCACCACAGAGATTAAAACAGGTGCGCTCACTAAGTGCTTCGAGTGTATTTTCTGTTTGTCATGAGAGTAGTCATTGGAAGAAAAAACGCACTGTATGACAAGATTATGCACGCGAATGAATGGCGGAACACATTTAACGAGGGTACCAACGATCGCGAACGAACATGGAAAGAAGGAAAAAATAAAGGAAGGCGAAGAAAGAAAGAAAGAAAAATCACTTATTCCGAATCAAGTGACTTACAACGGATGTTACATTTCGGTTTTTCAATAGTAAGACTGATGTTTTGAAGTTAAACAATGAATTCATGATTAAACTTCAAGCTACGATTTCTAGTTTATTTGACGATCGTTTAGCCTTACATATGATGATAATCATTCAATTCTTGTGAGTCCGAACTCATAACAATGATTATGCCTTAAATTATCATTAAAAAACATCATGGCTAGAATACCACAGCTCACATAAAAACTTTTGATATCTGCTACAAAGAAATACGTTCTCGTAAAACTAAATTGAGAAAATAAAAGAATTAGACCATCGGGATCAAGGTACGCGTTGGTGACCGTCAATATCTACAAGGAAAATTTAGTTAATGTTGCGGCACTTACAAAAATAATCTTGAACCATGCTGCATCCACGTGTTCTCTGAATGCCGTTCTTCTTGCTGCGTCACGATGTTTATTATTGACATGACTTGTCCGCACTCTGCTTGATGATATACTCTTTCCATGCCTCTCCCAAGGTCAGCCAAATACTGAGTACCCCAATCAAATTCTAAGTAACAAAATGAACTACACTTAAAACATCGAATGAACACAATTTCCACACTTTAAACGCTCCTCGTAACAAACTCAAAATACTCAGCTTCAAGTAATATTTTAAAACAAAAGCAAACTTTGAAAGGTACATTCTCAAATGTACCATTAAACCCTGTAAACAGGGCTTTCAGTAAACGGACAAACTTTCGCTTCAGTAATATTAATGGAAATAGAATTAATTCTAGCGCGTCGCAACAAACACTTCAATTAACATTATTCGAGCGTTTAATTTGCTTCCCTTTAGTTCTTGCACTGCAGGATGCTTCACGCTTGCGTACTTTTCCAGAATTTCTTGTCACCTCCCAGCATACCGAGCACTCATCAACAGCACACATTCTTGCCGGCAATCTTGTTGTGCTTATTTATTTCATTAATCAATTCATTAATCAATCTTTCAGTCCCGATCTTCATCTATTCAATAACTGTCTTAAGGTAACACACCTACGCCAGTGAATGATAAGACATTTCCATCTTTTAATTTTATATTCTAATTTTGAATCAAACTTATTTCGTCAACCCGTTCTGTAACAGGCCTGTCTCTATTGCACACATGGGCAAGCTAGCGATATTTACTTACCCTTAGACTCTCGCTGGCTTCTCTTATAAAGTAACTATTTTTCTTTTCATAATATCCTACATAAGGTACCTGCCTTCAACTAACTCAATTCAGCCTATAATGATGAAACTTACAGGGTGTCCATAAAGTCTCTTTACCATTTTAGAAATGTATTACCAATGCAATTGATAAAATATTTTATTCAGATTTATTCTATTTTATTCAGTGTTTATTAAAGTTTTTAATCACATTTTGCGTTTGTGTGTTTCAGTGATCCTGTTTGTGAAAGAGGTGCTGTTGAGGACTTTATGGACACCCTATATTACGAAGTACCTCCGTTTCTGTAGGAAGTAACTCTTATTCTGCTCATACTGATCGGTTAAAAAAAGGAATCGAATACGCTTAACGAACACTTTTCAATCCATGACTAGCTTATCTATATTTTAATAACTTTTCTGATACGCATACTGCCTTGGGTGAAGCACATTGTATTAGGTAGATATGCCTAAAAAATAAGGGTACAGCTATGAACAGTTGCTCATTTCAAAACCTGATTGTTCATCAAGCTCATACTATATCTTGTTCATGTAAGCATTTCATTACATACCGTACTCGACCTTGATGCTGCACTTCATTAAGAAGGGTCTCCCTTAACACATGGTCATTTGAAGTGTACTATGTAGAATTCATGCCTGTTTTGTTTAAATTTTCGTCTACGCAGGGAACTGCTTCACAATGCCAGAGTTTTTGTATAAATTTTAGCTGCTAAGTATATTATTTTACTCTTTCCTTGCATATACAAAAAAATAGAGCCAAAAGTTTCTCAGAGGTAATTAGCAGATATATCTATCTGTTGTTTTATTTCGCTTGTAAAATTATTCCAAACCCAAGAATAATTATTCAAAAATGAATGTGTTTATTTCCCTAATTCGGCAACAGTAACATATTCAAAATTCATGTCGTCTATTTGGCTTTATACGCAACGGTGGGAAGCGAAATTTCAGCGGGAGGTATGGAGAGGAGAATGTAACTCGGATTTAATACCTAAGCTCACAAACTTTAGCACAGCCAAGCAGTTCTGTTCTGAGCAATCAATTACACGATTTGAAGCATTAACAGTTCGGTGCAGTAAGTATGATGCATTACTAGTTCTTGCTGACGCACATTCCTGATCAAAGCAACCTGATCTCGAGGTCAGACACCGAGACGCAACCATTTCGCTGACACAAGCAAAAATCTCGATCAAAAAGAAACAACCGACAGCAGGGCGTGAGAACCAACAACTCACTTCATGCCATGAGTCTGCGTGAACTATTTAACATTTGAGACGTAGCGCTCTTGAAGGAGATATACATCTGAATTAAGATAATTTATTATGGTTACACACGCCTCACCCTCATGACAACCCACAGAATAGCTTTTGTGCGTAATTGACGTACATTGATATGTATGTATATATATCTACACAACTTTGTAAATGATATTACAGTGGAAATAAATCATAGTTGATTCAACGACATTACACCGAGAGAAACGAGTCGTTCTATATTCAAAAGCCCTTATTTAGAGACTTTATTCTTAAAACTCACAGACAGGAAACTATAGGTCACATTCTAACGTTAAATCTGCCAAGTCAACTGAGTGATATTAATACCACTCGAGCGTCAGCACTCTATATGTTACATTATCACCACATTGATGTTGGTATGTCATGGCTGAACATGACTCCTGCATGTTCGAATCATTTTAGTCGCAGTGTCCTAGTTGAGGATCTCGCCTGACACAATAACAAGTCCGATAACTAGAGGCAAATAGAGATATTCTTCAGTATTTACGGTTCAAGCAGACCATTTTCTACGAGTTATTCGTCAGTATTTACGGCTCAAGAAGGTCATTCTCTAAACATTTGACTACTGTACGTTGTCGTTGCTACTTCAAAGCGATTGCCGTTCTGATTCTTATTGTAACAGCAAACACAAATATTACTTCAAGTGACACTTTTTGAAAACGCCTTACAAAAGAAACATCAATTCATTAAATATTTTATCCTTTAATATCTCTGGTAGAGCCCTACTAATAGGAGTCCTAGATTAGTAAAATTAACCTCTTAATACCAAAAACACAGCTGTGTTCCTAGTACTTGGTACCAAGCTCCTACTACCTATAATATAGGACTTAATTTTAACAAAAGGTTTTATAAAAAATCCGAAAATATGTTTTCACTTAGTAAACGACGTTCTAATTCCAGTGCGACATACCCGACTGGAGCGAAACCCTTACCTCACACAGTACGTCTTGCCATCTTCATTGAATATTGATGACAAAAACAATTTACAAAAATAATTACGAAATCTGTTTACTCGGGAGACTAGGCATCTTAACGCGCTTAATATTTTCAACCTTGAACAAAGTAGGTGCGCTTATATATGCAAAGAAAGTACTAACATCGAGTTCAACATTTTGCTGGCACTACAACGTTAACTTTCTCAAAATTACCACTAGAAACACAGCGAACAAAGCATGCCTTAGTAATGCAAAGCCGAGCCGAGAAAGCACTCGACGGTGACATGTTGCAGGCTTCAATAAGAACATGAGTGGCCATATCGTAGATCCTGAGCTGTTTTCTTCCTCATGTTGCGACTGACTTGGACTGCACAGACCTGTGACCTGCATGCACAAACATTCTGACACTCCACCGCGTGAACTTTTAACCCTAACGTTAAACATTTGCGAATTCTTCCTTTTAAATTCTGGAGTGCAATATTACGTCATTCTTACCTCAGGGATATATTCTGTCATCCTTCGCCTAGTTATCCATTAAAATTCCGTTTTTCTTCGACTCCCTGAGCGCTAAATGTTCAATTCACCCTCTCTTGAAGCATTGATTGACCGAGGTGGCATGAAGCTGCTACTGCTTCAGACAATAGACAATTACGTTGATAAAAATTGGAGAAATTAATTTTAATTTACTCGAGCTCGTAAGAATGCATCAACGATATTAATTTAATTTCACACAAAACAAACAGGAGTTGTTGAACAATTTCAGTTTTATCACGCATTTCACATTCGTGGTCCAAGTTAAAATGTTCTATTCTTAAATAGACAGTCAACTTACATCTTAATGTAAAGTTGACTGTATTCACTGAGATAATTTGCCACGCACAAGCAGATAAATGAAGAAGCTTAAAAAAAACATTTTATTTTTACAAGGATTTGACGGTAGATGACGTGTTTACTAAAACAATCTATAAACATAAGCACTGCAAATTGCGCAAAATTATTGGTCAATGTTCTGTGCGTGTTCTTATTAAAATTTAGACGTAAATTGATCAACTTCAAGTTTTAAATATTATACACCTCAACTTTCATATGAAACTTTAGACAAGTGAGTTTGAAAACTAAATGAATAACGTGTCTCATTAAGATTAACAATTAAACTTGAATGCTGTTCCAGCGCTCGAATACATGAGACAGTGCAAAATAATGTTCAGCACCCCCTACCTGAGTGAGTTAAACTCTATTGGAAGCACGAGTTATTTACACTGATTGCCACCGGCAATGAACATGACGGTCATTTATAGAATGAATACATCTCATAACTTCTGGACTACAATATAAAAGCCCTCCACTGAGCTGCCTTATCAAAATTACGACACTAGCAGTAGAGCGTGTGTAACTCGCTGGTAACTTCACAACTGAATCAACACAAACACACTTGTTGCGACGCTTAGAATGAGCCGCTGGCTTTATGAGGTGACAGCTGAGAACAGGAATAGTTGCTATAAAATACACCCACGTATACGCAGGTTTTAATTCTCAGAACAGGTCCCATCTGCATGCATGTACACCCTGAAGGTAAAATAACATGTCATTTTGCTTTAGTTAGTTAATATTTTGAGCGGCTTAATGAGCAAGTTTTCTTGAAGTTCAGTACTGTATTCAAGATCGCCAAGAAACCCTCTCTCACGTCACCGCGCACGCACAGGCAGTCGATTTAACTCTTCACTACGTCACTAAATTCTACGCTCTCATTTACTGGCTACATAAGTTCATCAGCGTTCCGTCGCTCCGTAACTTCATCACCCTTTTAACACAAAATTAAAATTTCGACTTTGAAAAATTAAATCGTGCGGAAGACTTTTCCAGGATTCTATAGTGGAATAGTTTTCCTCTCCCCCGTTTTTGAAAAGAATGATGAGGCTTTTATAAAATATTTGCGAGAATATCTTTTGACATCTCGCTGATGCAGGAGCTTCTGTGACGCCCACCCTTGTCCGGTGGACGCCTGGGACTCGTTTGTCTCGTGACAAACCATTGAAAGTATTGTCAACTCTCCCATGCTTCACACAATGAAATTCTATTTTGCCTTCTCAGTGCAGATTCAGACATTAATTTCTTGTTTCGTCAAAGTAGATTCATGTCATGAAATTCTTTTTGTTTTTGTTTGCACGTATTCACACAACGAAATTTCTTTGTATTAGTCAGTGTAAATTCACACAGCAAATTCCCTTTCCTTTTTCTGTACAGATTCACCCCGAGAAATTGTTTTTGCTTCGGTTTACACAGATTCAAACAAATTAATATTTTTTTATTTTTTATGCAGATTCCAGCAGCGAGAGTCTTTTTATTTTGTCCCCACACTTTTACAGAAGGTAATTCCCTCTATTTTTATCTTCACATTCGTACACACACACACACATTGAAATTTTGTTATGTTACACAGGTTAATTGTGAAGTTCATGTAAGGTTCAGTTTTCTTGCTGGCGTCTCCAAACGCCCTAATGTACAACTGAATTAACAGCTCACAAAAAACAATTGAATCAACAGCTTACAAAAATAAGACGTGTCTGCCAGGGAAGAGTTATAGGTTTTATTCATTAAAATAAATCACAAATTTTCAATGACCTCAGAAAAGATTCCGACCGTGAAAACTGGAACATCGGTGATAACAATCGTTGCAAACCGAAAATCGAAGTATTGAGAAATCTATTGAGTTGGAACAGTGGCGAGTCATAAGCATGCTCTCATTTGTGAAACGTTTTTTAGTGAATAACAATTTAATAATATTAATCATCCCTAGCAACTTGGCAAGTAGCGTGTTGATTCACTTTAGGTAAAATTTAGCCGCATTTGAGCGCAAAATTGTCCGCGAACAAGCAATGAACAAGCGTGATTTTTACTGAATGTGGTCTAGCGTCATTATGAAGAAGCACGTTTTTCCGTTGAGTGCAGAGCGTTTTCTTCGAAAATAATTCTCACACACACATTCTGCAGCTGTTGACAGTACAAGCCTGCTACAGCACGCACACGTTGCAGCTGATGACAGTACAAGCTTGCTACAGCACGCACACGTTGCAGCTGTTGACAGTACAAGCTTGCTACAGCACGCACACGTTGCAGCTGTTGACAGTACAAGCTTGCTACAGCACGCACACGTTGCAGCTGTTGACAGTACAAGCTTGCTACAGCACGCACACGTTGCAGCTGTTGACAGTACAGGCCTGCTACAGCACGCACACGTTGCAGCTATTGACAGTACAAGCCTGCTTTCACTGCCTGACTGCGCTTTAAAAGCTTAAGATAAAGAACACCGCTGTGATCCCACCGTTCACACAGCATCACTTTTCCAACATAAATTCTAGTTCAAATTCTGATGTACTTTTATTTAATACTAATGTAAAATTGACTGGTGAGCACTCTTTCTAAGCAGGTAATTTTTGGAAAATGTTAGAACATTGGAAGTTTGAAATGTCTCGATACATTTTGCTTCCAATAAACGAAAATTTGTAACAACAAAATCTAGCACGCGACTGTTTATTTTAAAAATAATTTTCAGTGTCGTTATGAATTTGGGCGTTTGAATCTTCTAGATGAAAACATGAGAACAATAAAGAAACGAGAACTGTTGGGTTTGCATTCTTGTCATGAGAAATATACGTAAAAATAAATCATTATAGTTTGGTCTAGCTTTTGTGTCAGGTCACGGACTGGCAGCACTGGCTAAGCCTCACAAAAAAAGATCCAATTTAACCTCAATTTTGCCGAAGCGAACTCTGACTGCATAGCTCTGTCGTAAACAAATTTCGGAAGAAACGCAGCAATAAAAAACTACTCCAAAAATATACTAACTCACTAACCCATTCCGAAAAACTCGTGGAAAAATGCTGTAAAATGAATTTAAGATAGAACATCACAGGCAGCGGGCATCATGATCATTTTTTGCCCCATTCTATTTATCCTCACATCACATGCAGGAGAGTTACCAGTAGAATTACCAACAGAGTTACCAGTAGAATTATCAGCTTGGTCGACACCAGCGACACATCACCAGCTTGGTCGACTGCATCACCAGCTTGGTCGACTGCATCACCAGCTTGGTCGACTTAATCACCAGCTTGGTCGACTGGTGAGCAAATCTGCTTGCGAGCGGAAAGACCCGGGTTCGAATCCCGCTGCCGACATGGTTGACGCGGCTAGAAATACGGCATGGGACTTGGGTAAACAAACGAATAATTATCGAAGTAATTATCCGACCCAAGAATGGGCCAGAAGGTTCGTTCCTATAGCCTCATTCTATTCTATTCTAATTACCAACAGAGTTACCAATAAAATTACCAACAGAGTTACCAATAAAATTACCAACAGA
>VCRD01000837.1:76127-97736 GCA_006783055.1 Trinorchestia longiramus | reverse complement strand
CCTTCCTATGACTACACTGTTGCACATTTTCTCAGAAATTTCTGGCAATGTGATAAAATAATCAGTAATACAATTGAGCCAGCAAAAGAGCAACGATAGCGTGAATTTTTCTCTCGGTTAGTCATCTTCAGTCTCAGTGTAAGCTCTCCAAGCATTAGGCTCAGCTGGAGGTGAGCTAAATGTACATTACAATGAACAGCTCGTAAATCATCTTACGTGCGTTACAATGAACAGGTAATACATCATACGTACGTTACAATGAACAGGTGGTAATATATCATACGTGCGTTATAATGAACAGGTGGTAATACATCATACGTGCGTTATAATGAACAGGTGGTAATACATCATACGTGCGTTACAATGAACAGGTAATACATCATACATGCGTTACAATGAACAGGAGGTAATGCATCATACATGCGTTACAATGAACAGGAGGTAATACATCATACATGCGTTACAATGAACAGGAGGTAACACATCATACATGCGTTACAATGAACAGGAGGTAATACATCATATGTGCATTACAATGAACAGGTGGTAATATATCATACGTGAGTTACAATGAACTGGTGGTAATATATCATACGTGCGTTACAATGAACAGGTGGTAATACATCATACGAGCAATATAATGAACAGTTGGTAATACATCATACGAGCAATATAATGAACAGTTGGTAATACATCATAACTTACACTCAACTTCAGCACACGCTATTAACTGAACAGTTGAGCTCGTACACCTGAAAGAACGTACCGGCTGGTCACTGTGAAGCAGACTATGCACACACATTTAATATCTGCACTTTCTCTCACTCAACAGCCTTGCACTTTGCATAAAAACTAAAATAAACATTAAATACCGTTTATATAACGCCGAATATCAACAGCTAATTGTGATTATACATTTTAATCAAGGGAAGACTCGTAAATCTTCTCCTAAGAGAATGAAGTGTTGCACTACTGGAGGCCCAGCGTGCAGTATGTGCTTCGTGCTCAATTTACGCCAACGATATTAAGTGAGGGCTTGGTAAATGTGGTCGCTGGTCTCTCTCTAATTTAATTAAGAATAAAGAGAATTGAGTAGGGGAACAATATGGCTCAAAATGATCTACCCCTCGCAGCTATCCAACATGACACTTAATAATAAAGGTAGGAGTAGAAATAGAAAACATCTACGCTCATTTTTCAAATTAATTCACTTTTATATGCGAGTGTATGCAGCGTCACATGATAAATTGCTTTGAAATTGATTTTTGCTCATTTTTAAGAGGAGGAACTTCATTTCTTAATGATAAATATAAAGTCCATCACTTAATGCAGTGGTGAAAAGAACTTAACTGAAAGAGTATCCTCAATATGGCTGTCAAGTCCCGTTAATGAGGAATTCTGTAATATCAGTGCGATCCCAATTAAAATTTCACTCGTTAATATCAGCAACAACAAAAAATATCGGAAGAATAACACACTGCCAGTCACTTGATGCATATGAAATTTTATACTTTGTTAATACGGAAAGAACTATGAGGTTCGAAAACAATTCATGGGGTAAAAAATCAATTTTTTCTGAAACCTTACGGTGAAAATTATTTTTCAATTCAATGATGAGATGGGCTTAAATAGCAATTACATGATGAATCAAAAAAGCTCGTTTAATGGCAAGAGAAAAAGTGCGACACAACAAAGAAGCACAAAAACACTCAGTGAAAGAGAAAACTGATATGCATTCATTGGGAGACACAAACTTGCATTGTGTCGAACAGAAAGCGTGAGACAGTGACGACAAATGACGTTGCGGATGTTATTTAACAGAAAATTAAGCAAACATCAAACCGAACTGATTGAAAAATTACACTTCAACGAAATTTAATTCCCAAAATTAGACAATTTGTCTTTCAGTGATTGGATCAGAAACGAGGTATAAAATGAAATGTCCATTAACGAGGGTGATTAAACAAACAACTTAATATTGGAAGGAAATATTCCAGAGCACTTTTGATAATAAATAATGTGCAATTCATCGCTTGATGGCAGAAGCGTACAACGCTGCACTTGTTGACGAGCGTTCAACTCTGGACTTTATGCCGATGCCAAGCGCACAACTCTGGACTTTATGCCGATGCCAAGTGTACAACTCTGGACTTGATGCCGATGCCTATGTCACCACTCAGGACTTCGCACCAATGCCAAGCGTACAACTCTGGACTTGATGACGAGCCCACAAATCCCAATAAACAGAAAACAAGGCGGAACACGAGTTAGCGAGGACGATAGCCGAGTCAGGCTCAGTTTACTAGGGTCACACAACACCAGGTCTCGACACCGGCGTGACCTGTACAGTCCATAGGGACAGCAGGGACACCGTGCAGCGCAGAACTGCATGCGCGTGTTGGAACGCTTTGAAGGTGTCCCGTGACGCAGCTAGCGACTCAAGAAATATTCTCTCGGCGTGGCCTCGAGAGACACTGTGTGTTTGCCTTTGGTTGACATCAAACGTGTTGATGACGTGGGTCTCGCGTGGATTTTAGGAGAAGAATCAGCCTACATACTGTGAGGTGGTGTAATTCTTGCTTGCGTCTTTTGTTATGTCAAATGTTGTAGTTTCAAGTACACGAGTTTACAGTTACGCCGCATGATTTTAGTAAAAATGTGTTCAAATATCGAAAATTTTCATTCAGAAACATAAAATAGCAATGAACATTTACAGTCCGAGTGAGTGGGATAAGTTATTAAAAATTACTTCAACTTTCAAGAAGCTACGATAGTTACAGCATGTGATTTAATGAACAATGGAGACGTCTATGTCGTAATGTATATAGTGTATACTACATACGTGTATACCTATACAATATACATGCATAAAAAATAAAATTTCATGTATAATATATATATATATACATATATAATGTATATATATACACACACACATATATGATATATATATATATATATATATACACACTAATAAATACAAGCAGACGGGAGAGCGAGAAAGCAGTGGTAGAGGCAGTGAATCTGATTTTTTTTCAATTATTTCATGTCATAAAAGCTACAGTAAAATATCACACCTACATAATTTCATCAAAATGATGCCGAAAAGCTATTCAAAAACTGCTCAGTACTTCCTAATTATTGTCTTGCAGGTCAATTCAACAACTTTTTTACCTGAAAATATTTCACTTGCACATTAAGTCACAAATACGCACAATATTCTGATACGTAAGGTATTAAGCAGCACAAAATTACACGGCTTATCATGGTGAAGAAAAGAGTGCAACACACGCCACGGATATTAAGCCATAGAAAAGACGGATCAAGCCTCCGCTGACACACGGCTTCAGTACGCAGGACCCTGCACAGCTCCTGGTAAGATGCGATGTGAGACACGATCTATTTCTTCTGCCTCGCTAGACTAACTGAAACACGATGTTGCAGCACGGGAGGTAAGGTTTGAACGCACCATCACGAAGTTGCAGCACGGGAGGTAAGATTTGAACGCACCATCACGAAGTTGCAGCACGGGAGGTAAGGTTTGAACGCACCATCACGATGTTGCTGCACTGAAGGTGTGATTTAAAAATCTCCTTAAAATGTCGCGTTATAAGTCTTCATAAAGTCTGTATAAACATGTCAAAATGGTAGCGATATTACTGTACACATGAGGTACGTTATAAATGTATGTATGATCACAAAGTTGATGTGCAAACAGCACGATTTAGGACTACAACAACGTTTTCAGTTTAGGCACGAAACACTCATCAGCAATTAATTTAGCGGCACAAGCTAACAACTGCAAATAACAAGTTAAGAGAGAGTTTGCATTTAAATTAAGACTCTGAATGATAATGGCGTAAGTAGGAACTCTCGATAGTAAAATAAGTGAGGTGCCGACTACGCGGCCGTAGCGTTTAAGTTTATTCTTTTTGCCAAGTGACCGTCGCTCTTGTGTTCACAGCAAGTCAAGTCAACTTTGTTCACTGTGAACACGACGGTTGGCAGCGGTACCCTGAGCCCCCGTCTGTAGGTAAAGGGTTAAGTTCCTTTAACTTGAAGTTTTCCTGCGGCTGACATCATGCATTTGTTTGCTTGTGCACGCTTCTTCAAGTCTAAAGGGAACCGTAGCAAGGAGGCTGGGAGTTTCCCTCTTACATTGTGCGTTTCTACAATCGGTTATATTTCTAATTTTGAGGAAAAATGCGACTGTAAACTGAATGAGCAGGTCTAAAAACGGAGTAAGTTTGCAAACGCTGAAGAAGTTTGGTGATTAGTCATTTTGTTTTGGTTAGTTTTCAAGTCTGAAATGGCACCTTCAGTAAGTTTTCAGTATATAAGCATAGACACCAAAACTAAATATTCTCGAGTTATCAAAATTTCAATTTTCCAAAATGCTAAATCTTATATCTTCAACTCGAAGTGTAACACAGCACAGCACAGCTGGTGGGTCCCTTCATAAAAATATAGACGTTTTTTGTTTATGAAAAAAAAATACATGTTAGTTTTTGTCTTTTTTGTTTCCAGTTTTACTACCTAGAGGTTCAATCATACGTACACAGACGTTGAAAACGTTTTAGCAGGGAACGTGTTCTGGACGTTAACGAAACGGTCTGAATACAAGTCGCTAGACTTAATATTAAGTCTATGTTCCTGTAAAGCAATGAATTTTAATGTTCCTGTAAAGCAATGAGTAACATGTGCTTTATTAGCGTAGTATTTTGGATAGTTACGAGCAGGAACTTAAGATAATTAAGCGTCAAGCGACTTGTTTTCCACAAGAAGCCCACGGAGTCACGCACATTGCGGCGTCATGAATGTTCACAAAATAAGAGATTGCATCACGGCAGGGAGTAGAAACACTCGAGTCATCTCTTGAGTAACTGTATCTTGCGAGTCCAAGTTACAATCTACATATACTAGTGTACCTGTGCCATCAAAAATGATGGTAAATACTCTTGGAAAGATATTAAATACGCTGCTGAACTCGATATCCACGATACGGACTCGAGTACATAAAGCTCTGGATCTCTCTAATTATTTTAAAAGTGACATTATAGTCCACTTATACAGCAAAAATGAGTATAAATTTACCAGTGAACTGAAACCAAGACCACCAGTGCTAATTTCTTCTTATCTATTCTTAAGAGCGTGACACGAAACAAATAAATATATAAATAAATGTATATATAAATAAATATATAAACACACAGCGGTCGTTCTTAGTATTAGAAGATTATGTGATAGACTATGTATCTCCATCTCTCTGCGTCTGTGTATGTCCGTCCCATTACTTCCTATCACTGAAGAAAAATTACTGAACTGTAATCAGACAATGTATGGTAGTATAAGCATTGTATTGTGGAAACCCAATTCACCGGATCACTACAAAATCCTCAAATTTTTCCGTTATTAGCTTTCTTTTCTTGCACGGCCATGTTAGCGGTAGATAAGGTACAGAATGGAAGTTCTGTGCATATTCATGAAAAATATTGATTCTGATAGTACCACGGGTAAAACTGAAGATTATATTTTATTTCAGAGATCCTTAATTTTATCATTTAACAGTGAGGAATTTCAACGGGTACTAACTGGGCCACGTTATCGGTAGATAAGACACAGAATGGAAGATTTATATATATTAATGAAAAATATTCATTCAAAGCACAATAATTTGGCGTCAATCTTCAATACAATCGACTTTATCTACATATATATTAATACGCTTACAACTATCATACCTGTGCGTCACACCCTTCATTGCGGTATCTATCATACGATTGGGGTCGGGTCACGTTACATTACGTTACTTTCGGTTAGGAATTTTATGAATGTCTTGGTTTTAGAATTATTTTCTATTTTTTTAATTTCTTAAATGGTTTAAATTGTTTATATTTTTTAAATTTTTTATATTTTTTAAATTACTTTTTAATGTTTTTAATTTTGTAAATTATCAAATGGTTTACTTTCTCGAATTTTTCGAATTTTTTGAGTTTTTTGAATATTTTAGTTGCTTTCATTTTTTGATTTTTTTTTTAATTTTTTTAATTGCTTAAAATTTTCCTTTTTTTAGTTTTTGAATTTTTTGAATTTTCGGAATTTTTAAATTTTTGATATTTTGTCAGTTATTTGAATTTTTGAATTTTTTTGAATTTTTTGAATTTTTTGAAATTGAATTTTTTAAAATTTTAAAAAGTGCTGCTAGCGTATCAGTGATACCGACAACACCTTACTTATGTGTGAACCTGTACTATGCGGCCCCATGAAATTGCGAATTTTTGAACGTGGCCCTTGCACTGAAAAGTTTGCCCACCCCTGATCTAAAACAATGGAGCAGAGAATAAGAGAACAAAGAGAAGCAGCAAGAGAGCGACAGAGAAGGAGCCGACAGCGCTTGCGAGAAGACGAAAGGCAAGCAACTCGTGATAGAAGCAGACTACGAATGCAACAGCGAAGGATGAATATGAGTCAGGAGGAGCGAGAATTGCATCTTCAAATCATGAGAAATAGAGATCAAGAAAATCGAAATTATATGAATGATGTGGAGAGACAGCGATTTCTAGAGAACATGATAAACAGAGACCAAGAAAGACAAAATGATATGAACGAGGTGGAGAGACAGCTACTGAACTAACCGCGAATTATTCGCGGGTCCTGCTAGTAATAAATTAAAATCAGTTAAATCTAAACCGTGGAACTTCCACGCGAACTGTCTAGTGTATGAATATTTGAAAAACTTAGACCCCAGGTATTACACAATAGAGCGAGAGTAGACTCTAGAGCGTATCAGTGATACGGAGGTGGCGGCTTAGTGGCTAGTTTATTGTGTTACAGGAGGCCAGAGCTCGGTTGTGTTTATTGTGTTGCTGCGCGCTACCGCCGCGGTGAACAATGGTAGGACCACACGCTGAATACTAGTCGAAGCAACAGAGTTCACAGAGGAAGAATAGGGCGTTCTATATTAGATGAAAACTGACGCGTTAATCCGTCATAAGGAACAGCTGCATTATGTGGCTAACAGGAAATGACTTACCGATATGAAACGTAATTGGCTGTACAAGAAGCAATTAATTTCAAGGCAAAAAGCGTATACACAGAGACGTTAATTGTCAATTAAATTACTCAGTCGATGAAGGATACAAACGCAAATTATTAAAAGGAAAAGTTAACGCAATTTTGAGCGCAGGCATGCAAGAGGAAAGACTAGATATGAGCAATCAAATTTTAGTTTTATGAATAACGGTGACAGAAATTGTACCAACTCAAGAAAAAATATATTTCTGCAATGTGCATAGCAAATAATGATGCAAAAAGTTCTGTACTGAGTACTAGGCAAATATCCTCAAATCAATTCAATTCAACCCTTGCGAACAGACGAAAAACAATAGTAGGTACTGCAAATACCAAACACGAAAGTATTAGGATGTACAGTACTGCATGTATGTACCCAACGCAGTATTAGTATACGAGTATACTGTATATACCTAACACAAACAGCCTTTTGTCCAAAAAGTCAAGCTCATCCTAGCCAGCCACATTACAAAACATCAGAAACCAAGTGTGCTGCAGCGCAACACTGCAACAACAAGTATGCTGCAATAATTACTTTGCAACGATGACGCTGTAGCATCAACGACACAACAACAAGGACGCTGCAACAACGACGCTGTAGCAACAAGGACACAACAACGCTGCTGTAGCAACAAGGACGCTGCTGCAACAAGGACGCTGCTGCAACAAGGACGCTGCTGCAACAAGGACGCTGCTGCATCAAGACGCTCGTGACTGCATCGCACTCGCTGCCCTGCAGCGGCCGCGGCGTCTCACGCAAACACTGATTAGTTTAGTGTGAGGTGTAAAATTTAGACTTTTCTCGGACACAATTATTTCTTTGTGAATATGGTATATTCACCTAAAAATAAGGCGGAATTGTGTTGAAATAATCACCATAAAAATAACGGGAATTTGTAATTGAAAGTAACAATTCATTCTTCACGGCGAAACGAAAGCCTGGTCACAACTTTAATTTTTTACAGTTAACAGTATTCTTTGGGATGAATAGATTTAATGAAATGTCTTCCTCACGTCTGCAGTATGAATACGACATGGACATACGTTTAACCATAACCATAACTGAGGGTACAATTAACATCTGCTTGCAGCTCAGCCACCACTGAGGGTACAATTAATATCCGACAAGCAACTTTTTTTCAGAGCACAGACTTCAGAGCCCGTAAAAGTGGCAAAACAAGACTCGACAAAATACTCGTTCTCACGCAGAATTAACGCATACCTCAGCTCGCCTCTGTCTTTGCCTACACGAGCGCGTCGGCAAGACGAGCGCGTCGGCAAGACGAGCGCATCGGCAAGACGAGCGCATCGGCAAGACGAGCGCATCGGCAAGACGAGCGCATCGGCAAGACGAGCGCATCGGCAAGACGAGCGCATCGGCAAGACGAGCGCGTCGGCAAGACGAGCGCGTCGGCAAGACGAGCGCTTTGGCAAGACGAGCGCTTTGGCAAGACGAGCGCTTTGGCAAGACGAGCGCTTTGGCAAGACGAGCGTGTCGGCAAGACGAGCGCGTCGGCAAGACGAGCGCGTCGGCAAGACGAGCGCGTCGGCAAGACGAGCGCGTCGGCAAGACGAGCGTGTCGGCAAGACGAGTGTGTCGGCAAGACGAGTGTGTCGGCAAGACGAGTGTGTCCACATGGCACACAAAGGCAACACCAGAAACAATTTGTCCCTGTGATCGCACTGAAGAATTCGCTTATTTACGTTGCAGATAAAATCCACAAAGGGCACAGTAAAGACACTGAACGCTATTCTGCACGAGAGATTGAAGAGATGCTGCATTTTTTTTTGTTATAGTACAGGACAAAAATGTGGGAAACTTGTACACGCGTTGCTATTGAGAAGCTACGTGCTTAGTTAAACCTGATAGTTGCATGGGCGAGTGCTGCTCAGAAATTCAGAATGTGAGCAGTAATTGAAAAATAAAACCTTCTGACCAGCTCACAGAAACACAGTCACAGTAAAAAAATTGGTACAGGGCAACATAGTAATTTTTGTGTTCAAACTGAATGAGATATGAATCATATTTTGGATTTATCCACAAAATTGAATTTATCGTAAATGCGTGAACGTTAACCGAGGTACAACACGGCCAAAATTGTCACTCTAGCTTTAAATTCCACATCGAAATCAACTTATCAATTCATTGTAATTCAACACCACAGTAATCAAGAAAGTCCGGGCGAAAATTTCAGAATCTAGGTAAGCACAGCCCGCTTCGGTCATAAAAAACGAGTACCTGGAAATGGTGAAAAAGTCAGGGCATGGGACTTGTGTAGCAACCCAAGAATTGGCAAAACGGCTCTTTCCTGTTGCCATATTCTGTTCTATTTTAAAGTGAGAAAATAAAAAAACTGAGAAGAGAACACCAGTGCAAGAAGTCGGTTGAACGGAATGCAAGCATCCCTCATTAGATGCATAAGAAACAAGAAAGACCAAGAAACAGAAAGAAAAATGAGGACTACGCGACAACAAAACAGCACCAGTAACACTCTTGCAACAAGCATGGCTTGCGGATAAGAAACAGTATTCTTAACACGTTTGTTGCGATGCGACCCACCGGTGGGTCACTCAGGTTAGGTTCTGTAATTTTTTCAAAGCTTTCTAGTGACTGTATGTACAAAGTAAAGATTTGCACCAGCTAGGCAATCGCAACAAACGTTAAGTACTGATTCGATGTATGATTGAAACTCAGAGGGAAAGAGAAAAAAACATTGATTGAGCATGCATAATAGAGCAAGCTACATAAAATTTGTTCTGATCTCTAAATTAACAGTAATCGAAGTGTATCATCCAAAAGTAACATCGTAACAATACGATCGAGGCAAAAAAGTAACACCTCTAATCGTATTGATAATGTGAGACTATCAAGTCATAGGGTCGTACATCTGTAAAACGAATACATTACGTTAACTCCGACATGCTGGTGCCTGTGCATGAAGATTGATGAATGGGAGTGAGACTGTTACACTTCCTTCCTCCAGCTAAGTTTACTATGACTGACACCTGTGCGTGATTGATGTCTAACAGCATAGGACTAAAAAAATGGACCACTCCGTTCCTTATTGTCGCCATGATTTACTGTACTTGATTCTTTCACAACGTCTTTTATAATTTACAGGAAGTACTGTGAAGTTTCATGCAAAATGAACGAATATTTATTCAACAAGAACAAAACTTCAAATGAAGGCTAGAAAATCGTTACATTTTCGTGGTTAACAAAATCAGAAATATTTCTACCCAAACTGTTTTGAAAAACTGCTCAAGATTTTTGAAGGAAGAGATCGTCATTGCTAAGGCTCGAAACCTAACGTTAATGATGGACGCGTGCACTTAAATTCTTAAATGAGGTTTGAAATAAAATGAGGCGTAGAAAAATTGCAGTTCATGGATGCAATGTTCGGACGATGGCTAAATCTCGGCTCATTAAAGGGCCAATAAAATTACAGGGAACGAAGGTATATCACTCGATCTACATACCAAAAAGAACGCCTTTGATGGCACAAAAGGAACTCCGAAAGAAAGCGAAGGTATTGACATAGGAGAAACAGCAAAGACCACGCGTGGTAGAGGTGGTAGAGGTGGTAGAGGTGGTAGAGGAGGTAGAGGAGGTAGAGGAGGTAGAGGAGGTAGAGGAGGTAGAGGAGGTAGAGGAGGTAGAGGAAGCAGAGAAGGCAACGGAGTTAGAGGAGGCAGTAGTAGTACAGTTGCAGTACAAAATTAATCAAGTGAGTAATAACAATGAGTGACGTGGGTAGTGATAACAAACAAACAGCAGCACAATCACCAACAGCAGCCCCAGCTGCAGCACTAACACCAGCAGCACTAGTACCACTAGCAGCACCTGCACCAGCAGCACCTGCACCAGCAGCACAAGTACCAATAACAGCACATACACCAGCAGCATTAGCATTACCAGCACTAGCACCACTAGCATTACCAGCACTAGCACCACTAGCATTACCAGCACTAGCACCACTAGCACTCATCACAGGAAACCGTGGTCTGCATAGCAAAGCAATTAAGGCAAATTCTGCGCTGCCAACAACGGCTCGCTGCATCCCCAACTTATTTTAGAAAAGTTCGAGACAAGTTTTTAGGCTTGACATTTATGGGTTGCGTGATGCTAGGTTACGGAGCTAAAAAAACTGAAATATTGCCCTGGAGGGTAAATAGTAAGATAAATATACCCCGTTTGCTTTAAAACCTAGTTCTCTCGATAAAATACACAGAAAATACAGATGTTTTCAATGTACATTTAACTTTCTTAAATAGTCTTCAGACAACATAGAATGCAGCTTTTAATTAATTAATTAAACATATACATCTATAATAATAAAAAATGTGAATGCAGAAAAATAGAAACACCGAAGATGATAAACAATATATTTAAATAAAATATATTCGTTTGATATAGATACGCCAACAAGTAATCTTGAAATTGTACACGAGTGCCAGCAAATTATTTAGCTACGTAAGGCTTCAGTGGGTACTTCATTTAGGACAAAATGGATCTTAACACCAGGAGTACGACACAATGTCAGAACACACAAGCTACAAATATTTTATCGGAGACGGGAACGACATCGGAGACGGGAACGATATCGGAGACGGGAACGACATCGGAGACGGGAACGACATCGGAGACGGGAACGACATCGGGAAGACATTGTTAGTACGTCGTACGGAGATCAGGTGCAATCAGAAAATGTACGGAATGGCACTTGAAAATAACATGAAATAAAATATGAAATAGTATTAAGCAGTTTGGTTCATTCTTGGTTTACTACCCAAGTCCTATGCCGTCTAACGTGAAGGCATATAAATCGACAATCTACAATGCATGTGTAACAACATTCAGTCTAAAACAATCAAATGATGTGAGGGTAAATTTTCGTAAATTGCTTCACGCCTTCAGTTTTTTCGTAAGGTTCTAGTTTCTGCTTTATACGAGTGTCAAGACTTTTTAATTTTCCTATTCATTTCTCTAGAAAGGTTGAGGCCAGCTAATATTCGGTTACGTTTTTTTGAAATAATAAAAAAACGTCTTTTTATGATTCCTCGTTTCCCATACCATTGAAGATATATTTTTGATAAGGAAAATATAAAAGGGTGAGATCTGGCGAGTATGAAGGCTGTGAGGCGTGCAGAATTTTGTACCTCGCCAGAGACGGAAGTCTGCAGATGCAGGTGCGTTGGCGCAGAATCATCTCTCAAAATAGTTTACAGAACCAAAACTGATTATGATATCTTCAAGTAACTTACACGGAGATTCGTCACAATTTTAACGCAGGAGTGCGCGTGTCTTTATAATTATTTTAGTTCTATCCACAACAGATTTATCAGAATTTTTATCATTAGAATACCATCACAATCACCTCTAAGACGCTAAATCCTTTCATAAACTTAGAATCGACTCGGGCTCACCCCTTCTGTAGTTGATTTGCAACATTTTCTCGTATTTTTAGCAAAAAATTATCCGTAAATTATTTGAACACATTCCTTGGCCACAATACACGCGCGATGAGGACAGACAAGTTAGCCTATTGCAAACAAGGCAAGACTGCTCTCGAGTCAATCAAGGTGACAAGCAGTAGAACCAGTCCACAAACTGAGGTGCCAAGGGTTCACCTCAGTCTTTGTTTGTTTTCAGCTTATAACGGCAGTTAACACGTTGACTCCGATTGCCTGATTGGTGTAAAACTTCACTTTGTACGCATAGTCACTAGAAGGATCTGAAAAAATTACGGAACCTAACCTCATGGTACACGTACGTACCACTTCGGAGTCAAAGTGTTAAGATCCATTTTGTACGCATCTCAAATACAGCGTGTCCCAGCGTCACGGGACTCGAAAAGAAACAAGCATAATTCAGAAAGATTTAAGCATAGCAGGAAACAAATTCCCCTTATACGTGGATACAAGTTTTTTTCTCATTACACTATTTTTAAAAGGCTATTTCTTTTAGATGATCACTCATAACTCGTGAACATTCATGTGCTATTATGACCATGGTATGCATCACATTGGAATATGTTTTCGATGTGATAGCTCTAATTTCATACGTTCTTAATTAGATCAAAAAATGAATAACCATTATTTTTTCTTTTAACTGGCGCATTTGATTTTTCCAACGACTAAAACTTCTTGAGTTACGTCAGCTTCTTTCAGCTTCTTGCCTCAGAAGAGCAGGCGTACCAAACCCTGAACATTTGTACGTCCTGAACTGTGTTTCGTCTCAGAACCCGGAACGTTACAATTAATTAGAATGTGAAACGTATTTCAGGCAAGAACTTGTTTATGACCTCTACCGTTTGTGGTCTGCTCCGTAATAAGGAAAGGTGTTGTCGAATCAGTACCATGGCTCCGTCCTCACACAGGGCAAGGCAAAATTATCTGAGACATTTGTAAGTTTAATTAGTGAAAAGTGTGATGCCCGCTCGTTCAGTTCATACTGAAAACTGAAAATAAAATGATATTATATACAGATTTCGAAAGTGAACTTTTTTATTCTTTACTTTATTTTACTTTTAATAAACATACAATTGTGTGAGATGTTTTAGCTGGCCTCCTGAGTGTTGTCTCAGAATCTGCACAAAGCTCAAATAATATTCAGCCAAACACGACATACTCTCTTCAAAGAAGATGAGCAAAAAGCAAGTTTAACTTTCTGAAGGACAACATTCGTTGAATTTCAGGACTTTTTTCAAAAAATTTCAAAACGCGTCGGAGACTGCAACTAGAAAATTGCATTTTGGTTTAGCAATTTGCTAGCTATATTATAAAACCAGCAAATAATTTTCAGCATCCTACGTTAATTATCCAACATCTCTCTTATTTATCATTTGTTCGATCTGAAACCTAAACAGGGCTAATTTTACTCACTAGTTGTAGAGCAGAAAATTTAGAAATTCTAGAAAAGCGTAATTCATTTTCTTCGCGTCTGTTCTCAACTCGCTTCCAAAGCTTGCTGTATAGCTTTGGCCGAGGATCTTCTTGGGCCAGGATGCGTAAAAAGAACAATGTTGAGCTAAAGTGATTTAGCGCCGAGTTTCTTGAATTAAAGCTCGGGTTGTGCTTGGGATTTTGTCGAGGGCTTTGTTTAGTAGCGTTGTTGCCGTTCAAATTTTTTATCTCATTTAAACGACTTTATTTTTCACTCTTTTCTTTACAGTTGTTTTCCAGTTAGTCTTTGATGCCTTTCGAATTGATTATTTCTGTGATTCCTTCGGAAATGCGTACTGATTTCTAGACACCATTTCGATTGTAAAAGTGATGCAATTTCATCCACGAAACAAGATTCAACGTAAAAAATAATGCCGTGCTGCATCTATTTTGATCTACAATCTGATTTCCCCCTCAACATCGACGGCAGACATGCTCCAACAATTTTCTCATTGACGCATCAAGTGCAGATATGCTCCAATAATCACAACTTGTTATCCAGTGTCATATATGATCCGGTGCTTATGTTGTAATGAAATAAATGTTGAATAAAATACGTGTTTTTCCGCACGAACTCTAAATTGAGCTGAATAGCCAACATCTCGAGCATTGATTTCTGAGATAGGAAGTTGGTATAGATCATAACATCAAATTTCTTGCACTGTGAATGATCTTTGAAGCTGAAAGACTTGCAGACGAAATTCCTCAGTTTCTACCAAATATCAAATGTACTCATCGGTTATAGTATACAAGCATTTTTAAAGTGTCACAACGCTAGAAATCTATTACTGTCACAATAGGCTTGCGGTCAAGGCTATGAACAATTGAAATTACGTTTACAGAGTGCTTTCGTAGGGAATTTTTCGACACAAATTTTTATCAAGTACCTATGGGATGAATGAGGCCGTCATCAAAAGAAGAATTGCGCATGTTGTGTTCGATGCTACTGATCCAACAACGGTAACTGAAGTTGAAGCGCACACTGACGATATCTTTGGAGACCTGGTTTAGAAATAAAGGGAATTGGATTCCACTAGACAACTTGAAGTAAGAACGGCAGGGTACTGAAGTCTACAATTCATGTTTAGAAAATGGCTCACAAATTGCTTCTTTCCATATCTGCCTAGAATAATTTATGTACTGAATATGGGTTAACTTTTCTGTTTGTAGAAGAACGATAGCCAAGAAAATTTCAGTTGCTACAGAAATGGGAGAATTATAGGGCAACATATCTCTCTTACAAAAATTTCGTAATCACAACTGAATCTCAGAATCGGTTTATACGACTGGAAAACCGTCTGTATGGCCTAGGGCCCAATTACTGATTGTGAAATATGGGATATAAATCTCTCGTGTTGCGTAAAAAATCGCTATATTTCACACAGAAACGGTGTAACTCAAGATGCTCTGGCTAGGTATCGTTACCCCATAACAGGCACGATTTTAAATGCACGCAAGACACTAACACAGAACATCGGGATTTAAATTTTCAACAATTAATTAACACATTAATGCCGACTAGCAAATCAATTTACCACATCAAAAACGTTATGTAATTTCAATGCAATAACGAAAGAATCATAGTATGATGCTTTAACTTGTTCAGGATTCGCTTTGTTGCGGTTACATTCCATTTCTAATGATAACCTTCACAGTATTGAATTTATGAAACGTTTTTGATGTGGCAAGTTGATTTGCCAGTGAGGATTAATGGGTTAAGAAGAGACAAGGAGCAACAACAGCTGCATAATTCAAGACAGTCCTGACGAAAAAATTGTGCCGAATCATACAAACACGCCTAGAGAAAGTAATTAATTTTAATTTTTCATGGAAGCCAGAAGACAAAAGTGAGTTTAATCATTTTTTTATAACCACTGAAGAAAGTTGCAGAAAATAATTTGATGATTAAAAGGCTGAAAAGTCATGACTGCATTTGGTTCTGTAAGAACGGATTTTTGCAGTACCTATTAAGTGGTTACCTAATTTTAGACTAGCAGAAAAAAATACTCCTATGTTCGCTTTTCATAGCGCTATTTTTAAACTTGTTTTCCTATTAGCGAACCATGTTCATTATTTATTGTACAAGCTATATTCTCATCTTTTGTTCGAATCTTTCAAACAAATACCCAGTTTTTACACCAAATTCACGGTACCAGAACCATCTACCCTTCCTTCTTATCTATTTCTACCATTTCTTCTCTTTTCTTTACCGACAGTTTTCTATCTTACTTTATTTCTGTTGCGCGAAACCCACGTGTCTCTTCAGAGGCCTGGTCGCCATTTTTCCTTCATTTCACTTACCCTGCACATGACAAACTTTTTCTTTGTATTTGCGTCATTTTTGAGATTATTTTACTTGCCGTGCGCGCGATCCAGATCGAGAGGATCAAGGCTGCGCGGGATAATCTCTACGAGCCCTAAATCGTTCTCGCGCCCAAAAATAGGCTTTTTTCCTCAGCCCTGAGAAACGCATTATTTTGGCCAGGCCCCTGCAGACACTCAAGGCATGCAAGTTCTGCAAAATAATGCGCTGCGCACAAAATAAAGAGCTTCCTGCATGGATGATGGGATGGTGCTTAAGCAATGAAGGATTAGCTGCAGCAATGTTTGCAAAATAATGTAATTTGGAGTGATCTTTCCGGTGGCTTTGAACGCGTAAACTGTGTAAACATTGCATGTGAAGTGAGCTATGACCAGGTACAATTTGATGCATTATTTAGAATATCATCTGCGTAGTAGTAATAGAGGTTCAAAATAAAGGAGACCTGTTTGGCCTCCAAAACAACTCTCAGACACAAGAAAATAATGTGTGCATGTTTAAAAGCTATTTAATACGAAGGTGTCGGCCTAAGGTAGCCATAAAATATTCAGTAAAAACGACTTGGCCCTAAATTTATGGAATTTCGTAAATGCACCCTGATCCCTGGTCATTTAAAAGCAACCATAGAGATGAACATTCTTGTTCCGAATTAGGCTGTTTACAGTATATGAATAAAAATAAATTCAACCCACGAGAAACACCAAAAATAAAGGATACGACGATAAAAAAGTTTCCCTAACAGCTCCTGTAAACCATTGAGGGATTTGCCGAGCTCCAAACAGACGATATCATCGTTAAAACTTTTGTGTTACATGAGTTTACAGCGTTTTGTAAACTTCTTGCGTTTTATGATTTGTACATACATGACTGAATATATGTAACACAAGTTTTTCCTATATTTACGTCTACAGCAAACGTACATCTGCACGACGAACGGAACTGAACTCGGCTCTGTAACCTTTCCACCCCTGCCATGCATTTTTAGTGTAAATTCCCTCCACACTAACTCAACCGTACGCTTCAAATTTTGATTCCTTTTCGAGCTCCTAGGCAGTATTTTCTCGGGTACTATCCTTTATTCTTTCTTTTTCTCGACAGAAGCAACAACTCTCAACATCGCGAGGTGAGCTGTCTCCTAAATACTAAAGGGCTCAAAATTAAAGCATTCTCCGCTCGCGTTCAGAACAGAATAAGGCAATTGAAACGAGCCGTTTGGTCCATTCTTGGGTTGTACCCAAGTCCCATGCCGTGCTACCCAAGTCTCATGCCGTTCATGAATGATGAAGTTGCTCGTCACCAGTGCAATAAAGCAAAGGAAATTTCACTTTTCTTAGTATATAACTATAGCAACGTCCACCTCATTTACTGCTTTTTGAGGCCATTAGCGAGTATCAAGCTAACGCGTAAGGAAGTTGAAATTTTCTCTGACCCGCGAAAATTGTTTCCTGAAAATGTTGACACTGCAGCAGCAGCTTACAAAGTATTTACCATCCCTAACTAAGCATATTTTTGTTCGGTAAGCTATTGAAATTTAGGTAATAAAATTATTTCTACAGATTTTACACAGTGTAAATTCCACGCGGACAGCACAGGATATAAAAAAATTTGCTCTACGCAGGATTAAAATTACTTGAAGACATCAGTTCAGGTAAAATACAGAATCAAGAAAACATAACATCTTTCTAGGCCTTAGTGTGTAAAAACAAATCCAAAAAAACAAATTTCTAGAACTGAGGTCATTGTTTATTTTGTAGTCACTATTTGTGGCTAAAAAAAGAGCCCACGATGCTTATTATAGAGCTACGTTACGTTACAAAATAGTTCCTAACGGAATAATACGAGCAATAATGGTGTAAGCAATAATATAAAACTAAGCAATAACTGCGCACAATCACACTGCACATTGAGTGTAGTCATGTTCACTGCTCAAACGCCACTTTCGTACATTCCAGGTTTTTCCACAGTGAAACTCAAACAAGAAGAAATTACTGAAAGCTCCAATACCCAGAATATACTGACGAGCGAAAACACAATTAACGAACTGAACTCAGCGCAGAGAGCTAGGGAATCCTACCTATTTTCCGAAGATTTCTAAACTTGTGAGATACACTGAAGGCTCATTCACTTATACCCTCACCTACCTACGGACTTTGAGAAAACATCGTTCATTTAACTAATTTAACGTCGTTGCATTTAACTAATGAAAAGCTCAGCACAACAGAATTCGAACAATAGAGGTATGTTCAAATCATTTCATCCACGAGTGAATACATTGAGAACAATTTTTCGTCCACCATCTTCGTAATCTAGCCTATATCATGCGTTAGATTACCTTAATTTCAAACGCAATTATTCAGTCAATCTTTTCCGCCAGTCACAAGATTCTCGCTTGGAATGTTCGCTTCGAAATACTCACTGAACAGTTTTCTCAGAGCAGTTTCTTTTCACTTGATAAAAACGAGATGAAGAAAAGATTGTATTCTCAGAAGACTGAAACATTCATCTACTAATGTGGAGTCAAATTAAACGGTCGCACACCTGCAGCCCCATTAGCTAAATTAAGAGAACCGAGCGAGGGTGATGTCCTGGAGGTGCGTGGAAAACATCACGAACAGTCAATGGAGAAGCAACGTAATTTGTTTGATCGTGACACTAAGTGATAGCAGAACTTGGTAAACTGAGCTAAAGCGAGAACATGAACAACAATAAACAAAAATTAAATGTTCTTCCAACTTTCATCAGTTTCTTATTAGACATTAAGGAGCGTTTGTGTACAGAAGTTTGGTTCAAATTATCAGAAGATGTGTGGCTGTATCTAGCACTAGGATGGGGATTTACTTACAGTACTTTATTTAATAGGTATTCATGACACGAGGTAAAAAGAATGAAAAGAAAACTTCATCAAAAATTTGTTCTACAGAGCGAATAGCTGACAAGGTATGATGAATTTTTCCGTATTGAGATGGCAAGCAACCAATGAACTATGCGTGATTATCAAGTCAAAAAAGAAAAATTAATTATGATAATGTAACTGATTTCATGTTTTCTCTCGTGTACAGAGCTATCATTTCTATGCTCATTTCAGTTCACGTATTTACGTGTCCTGTTTTGTCATAATGTTACATAGATGAAAGAATGCTTTTAATGTGAAAAAGTTCTATACCATTATCAAACGCCATCGTTCTATTTTCCCAAACTTTTAAACTATTTTATTTGAATGGTTTTGTGCATTGAATCCATGTGTATCCTCGAAGCCGTTGGTAAATGTCACAGAATACAATATTTGTTTAACTCTGGTGACTTGACAAGGCACCGCGTTTGCTGAATTTATATTAAAAATAAATAAGCTTTTTTACAGGCAGTTCCAAAAGGAAACACTAAGGCGTTTTAATTATATACTAATAAACCTGCTCGTGAAAAAATTAATGTTTTTAATGAATTTCTTTGATATGCCGGTTGACACCTCCTTTCCGAAAGAGTTTCCATATTCAAGTGAAAGGAAGCGAATAACGAAAAAAAATTACGGTTTTTATAGTAATCTGGGGCCTCAATGGAAAAAAGGCGTATCTCGATAACAAAATGCAGTGCGAGATGAAAGAAGACGATTATGCACAAGCCAGGCATACGACAGACGAAGTGCTGCATCATTGCAACAACGAGTTACAACAGCTACTAGAAGGCAAAATGAAAGTGAGGAAGAACGAAGTACGCCATTATATGACAAGGGAAATAGAATTCAACAGCTTAAAGACAATGAAAATGAAGTACAAAGAAGTATAAGACTGAAGAACTGAACTGAACTGAAAAGGCAAATCAATGTGCAAACGATGATTGCAAGAATCCAAGAGTCAGCACATTAATTAATAGAAAATAAAACTATCGAGGAGACTAATGAGAGAAGATACGCCGTGTGACAAAGTCTCAAAAAATAATAAACTCATTAGGAGCGTCAAACAAGCGCTCTCAATAACGCAGAAGCTATAAGGAATCATAGAGACGTAGATGTCTTGATATTATCATACAATGGACAATATGATCAAAGTTTTCTGCAACATCACTTCGGTGAACTGAATAAATTGTCGAAGTTGAGCAGCCAACCATTTACCCCTGAGAAACAGAGTGACAGTAAATTCAGTAATTGCTGCCTCAAAGGAATATTGCTGGCTGGTGTTAGACATGAATTTCCACTCTATTCAAAATCTCTTGTGAGTGAAACAGCAAATCCTCGTCATATGAACTTCAAAGATAACATTAGATCTTATAATTCATGACTGGTTTTCGCTTCATTAGGAACTCAGACAGAAGATTATCCTGATGGATGTCTATCTTATTTAAAGTTCACAGAAAGCTACATCACAGAACGTCGCACTATCAACCCTATGCAACAAAACCCGTTGGGTATTTATACGCAGGAGTTTGTTGCTATACACTACGGGGAAGATACTAAAAAAATTCGCCAGTTTGAAACTTGGGATCCAAAAAATTTGGTCATCGCACGATATCTGCGTGTCTTAAATAAAATCTTGGAAACGTTACGTTTATTTCAGCAACAACAAGATGCAGTAAATTCATTAGAAAACACGTTAATTTTTTCAAGTGCGGTACTTCTATGTAGTTCATAAGTAAATAAATATATCCACAACGGGTTTTATTACATGGTATAGATAGGCCAATTAAAGTTTAATGCACATTGTGTTACTTAAGTGTTCAGCTTTCGAGTGAAGATGCGGCATAGAAAATTTCCTCAGGCTTCAGCAGAAAATCGGAGTACATTCATTAGAACCTGATAATAATCGTCGATATGGTCATTCAAATAATTTAGTACTTCCTGCATTTTGTATGCAACTTTTTATTTAAACTTTAGAAGCTTAGTTCGTTTTCTTGTTCAATTTTCTCCATGAGAAATAGAGCCCCAACACTCGAGCCTTTCCAATGAAAGGCAGTGGAAGATTAGAAGGGACGTGGATGCTGTACGAGCTACCTGCGCTCCTTCTCCTGTCCCGAGCAACATTACACAGCAGCAGAAACCAATGAAAGAGTGGGAAGGAAGTTAAATTGAGAATGCACACGCAGGTAATTGCAATGCAACGTGCAAAATTGAAGTGATGTCATGCTGGCATATATACGTGAGTCAAAGACTAATGTACTGTTAAAAGTAGTCCTTGACGTGAGAACATTGTACCGCAAGCAGTGGTGCAGCAGCAGCACCAGCAGCAGCAGCAACAGCAACAGCAACAGCAGCAGCAACAGCACCAGCACCAGCACCAGCACCA
>VCRD01000837.1:57787-74501 GCA_006783055.1 Trinorchestia longiramus | reverse complement strand
CCAGACCTCAACATCATTGAGCATTTATGGTCAGTTTTAGAGATTCAAGTAAGACATCGATTTCCACCCCCATCATCTCTTAAAGAATTGGAGGGTGTTCTAACTGAAGAATGGCTTGCAATTCCTTTGGAAACAATTCACAAGTTGTATGAATCAATACCTAGGAGAATTGAAGCTGTAATTGCCGCAAAAGGCGGACCTACACCATATTAAATTATAATTTGTTGATTTTTGAAGGTGTTTCCATTATTTTGTCCACCACCTGTACATCAAAATTCAATGATAACCATAAGGAATGAGCACGTTGGCATTGCCTATTTAGTAGTTTGGTTCATAGCATGATTTAACACACGGGATTTTGATAACCAACAAAATGGTTTAGAAGTTCTGCTTTAACTCACTAGGGAATGAGAAGAATAAGATAGCACAGCAGCAGCACTAGCAACAGCAACAAAACCAGCGATGGTGACGGTGGCGTTGATATTGCCGTCATTTAAACCTAAGGAACAATAAACACAATGGAAGCTTTGAAATTTACTAACAAGTGGCCAGGTAGAGGAATTCTCCCTGCTCGACACAGCGTCGACACTGCAATAACAAACTCGAGATGGGTTGATTTCATCCATTCAAAATCTCTCGATTCTGCATTGGTTGCGGTAGCCTAGAACTCGTCGGCACAGCCAAGGTCTTCCTTTCAAGCGAGGGCAGCGCAGGTAGTTCCAAAAAGTTAATAAACAAAATCTTTATCTTACAGATATAAAGGAATCTACTTGACTCGGAAGGATATCATCGTCTCTAGTATAACTCACTTTAAGAATGCAAAACTAGAGAACATTGGAAATAGAACAAACTCATAATAAGGCACAAGATATATTCTTAAAGCAGGGAAAACACATTCCCGCGCTCTTCTAATCGATACAAGTTCCGGTTGCTATCAGAGGTTTGGACTGCTATCTTCAGAAATATCTTCGTTTCCTGATAGCTTACGACTCTCCATAGGCCCATACATGATAAGAAGAGGCCTATGTCTTGATGTCGCAACGAGTACCAGCGTAACACCTGCAGGTACGATAAACAAATACACCGTCGTAGCTTCCTTCTATGACTCAGTCTGAACTTTGAGCAACGATGATCACGGCTAAGATAACATGACTAAAACGCTGGACTAAAACGCTAGTGATTCAGTAAATTGCTGCACGACGCAAAATATTGTTAATGGAAAACACCTTCAATGTTACCTCAACAAACATTTTTAAAAGCGTTAGTACGCAAAGCTTACCTAAATCACCTAACTTTAAAAAAAAGAATAGTACAAAACTGCTTTACATTCGCTCAGTTTCGAACGAGAACGGAGCATTCACTTGGGTGCGCAAAATTAATGCAATATTCATTGAAAACTTCGATGTTTCAAATATTAAGTACTTCGAAAGCCCGAACGCCCACCAAAGCTAGTTAGCTTCTTGGTGAATGATGCGCAAAGTCTGTGTAAAAGCAGTTGATTTCAAAGGGTAATAATACGCCGAGGTAAAGCAAAAAACAAGCATTTGAGAGGACAACAAAGCCTGAAACGGAGGGATTTTCATGGCAAAATGAGGAGACCGAGGCCTGCGACATTCCTCTGCCTGACAATAGAATTGCTGATGCCAGCATTTCTGGTCGTCGGTCAGGAAATTCCTCGTCCTCTTCTTATAATACTGGACAAATTGCGGCGTCTATCATAATAGAAATAGCCTTCTAATACTTTCCGAGTTCTAAAAATTGTTGTGCTTTTACGAATACAAGCTATTGTGCGCCATTACTGAGAAGCAAGTTAAAAATAGGGTAACAGATGGTAAAAATTATGATGATAGATTTGCTTGCACATTAGAAAAATGAGCAACATGAGCTTGTTTGCCACGTAAAATTTGAAGGAATCCAAATCCATTAAATCTGTTCTCAATTGTAAAACATTGTTGAAGACTTTATGGAGGTAAAAGGAACATTAGGTGTAAAATCTGGATGTTAAAGTTGACGAATCTAGAAACAGCAGTAAGGTTTGCTAATGAATTTTGTATTTTATATCCAACCAATAAAAAGTGATTATGTAATGGCACAATCCTATATAAAAAAGCTTACACACTATCATGATGGCAGGTCAAGTTTGAGGTAGAAACATCGAGCCTGCTCCTGTTGATAAAATACAATAACCTTAACACAATTCTAAAATAAGCATGGTACTTCAAAATTCCAAGAAACGAAATAAAAAGCTCTAAATCTCTCAGAGTGCAAAGTTTATAATTGAGCGCTGCAGTAAAACTAAGATTTTTAAAATAAGAACATTTGCGTGACAGACGCCAGTCTTGTAGTGCCATTAAATATCACGCCTCAACTGAAAGAGATAGTTTATCAAAAAGATTGTGCCCTTTGCCGTCCCACTTAAACTCAGACTGTCTTACTCAACGCACTGGTAACAATTACATTGACGATAAATCAAGACCAAACAGAAACTTCACTTGGTAACTGTACACGTAAAAATTACCTTGTTTCTTCAATATGATAACACTGGATAACCTCGTCAGATTCTAATCTAATTCGACGGAAAATTAACTGATTATCCTGCCTAGTTTCTTCAGAGCTACCAAATATAACAAGCAAATAATTTCAATCTTGAGTAGCTGTGCAAAAGCCAACATAGCCATCTCTTCCAACATTAACCTATTCTTCAATTTAGAGGTTCATGGAGCATCCAAAAGAACCTGCAACAATATTTCAAAATCATTTCTTACATTAAAGCAACACAAAAATTACGAGTAACTAAATAATATGAGCAGAGTGCAAGTACATTAATAAAAGAACGTGCAATCAAAATACAGACACGCAATGATATTATATTCCAACAAAACAATGTTTCTGATTCAAGAAATATCTTATGATTACAAAAGTTTTAATAACTTTAAAACATTCTTATTGTTACAGGATTTCCTAAACTTTATCTTTGATAAACAAACAACAGAATGAACAAATGCAAGCAAACTGAATAGGATGAATTATTAAGACCACAATTCGTTAGAGCGCCTGGAATAAGTTCGCTCGAGCACAATTGGATCATGGAGAGAGAGAGCCCCTGGCATTCCAGGTGTCCGGATCCCAATTCCAGGGGGCCGTTCTGGACAATAAAGCTGGAACTAATCAGCCATCCAGCGCACGTTAACGCTGCGTCACAGACGTGCCCGCGATGGTGACGCTGCACAGCGTCTATAGCACTGAAAATATGGCGACATCTTTGTGTATAGCGGTAAAATTATGGCAAAAGCTTCGTGTGTAGCAGTAGAACTGTGGCAAAAGCTTCGTGTATAGCAGTAAAACTAGGCTGAATACTTAAAATTAACGACCATTCAAAAAGACACCTTTTCAATTATTTCAATTTGATTACTTCCCTTTAGAATTGTCATTTACATTTATATTCAGTTAATATCATAGTTAACTATGTCTAACTCGGTCTGAGGTAATTAGTATTTTTCTTGATAGTGTTATTTATCTTAACGATATTATTGAATTTTGGAGAAGACCAATAGGAGCAGGCTTAAAATACATTAAAATTTGTTCTTGGAGCGAAATTGTCGATGTTCATCGAGCATCATTGTAAATAAAGAAAACTCGGAAACATGAGATAAATTAACTTGTTAATTTAGTATTGATATTATTTGTTGGACTTAAAAAATCAAAAAAAGATTTGAATACGTACTAGTATTTTGAGTGCTGAAGCCTACGAACTAGGATCTAAGTAAAAATCTTGAAAAAATTTGTAACACAAAATTTGACGCGTAAATTGGGTTCAGCAGCTCTCAAGATCGTTATCAATCTTGGGAAAGATCAGAATCAAATTTTGGTCCAGACTAATATCAACCTCGTTGAGATAGAGATCGAAATTAATAAACAGAAGATGAATCCATAATTACATCAGATATAAGATTTACCACTTCAGTCGTCTCGCCAGCAGATATTTCCGGCATAAACAAAATACCTACCCGAATCACGTTGTTTAACGATAGTAGTGAATTCTAATGGAAATTAAAACCTTTAAACCAATGAACGTCAGGAATAACAATAAAATCATTTATTTTCATCGTGAAATTTGAAGAAAATGAAGTCCACAAGAACAAAACTGAAGTAAGAGCTATTTGCACACTATACGTCAGAAGAAGAGATGATAATTTGAACGTTTAAACCACTGCGCATCAAGAATAGAGACAAAAAAATCGTTTTACAATGTAAAGAATGAATTGTACACGAGTAACACGCAGATAAATATTTGCACCCTACACGCCGGCAAGAAGAGGAAGACGTGTCCTTGACTCGCTATTATATCGAGGGTCTAACTGCCACGTCTGGTCTGGTAGAGCTATCGGGTGTCCGAGAAAGTTCGTCCAGTTTTTAAATTACCATAATTCAAGAATGGGCGAAAACTTTTTCGTACATCTGATATCTTAACTATGCAAATCAAGACAACAAATTAAAAGCTCCCCAATATTGCGAAGTTTCAACAATTTAGTTATTTAGCCAGCTAGCAAACACAATATGCATGAAACGTGTCTAGCAACACATATTGGATTAATCAGAGGGCAGTAAGGAGTTCAAGTAAAGGGTGCGGCAACATAACTTTCTTTTTCAAAGGAAGTTCCCTTGAAAAAAGGGAATTATGCTGTCGCACTCTGTACTTCTATGAAACGCTAATGCTTCAGTGTATACTGATTAGAAGAGACAAAACGATTGCTCTATCTATCTTTCTTTCAAATGAGGAATTGAAATTCCAAGGAATCAGGAAACTTGTAATACCTTCTTCAACACAACCGACACCAGTTCAACTCCGACAAGCACCCACAACAGATTTAGCGGTACTGAATGTGCGGTGGCCCGTCGCTGATAACCTTGAGTAACACCTAGAATTCTATGTAGAATATAAGTTGCTCTGAAAGTATCGGGGAGTTCAATCATTTCATGTTTTTTATTCACCTTCTCAAACTTGAACCCAGAACATCACATTTTAACTCTACTGACCAAATAGCACTGGAGGTTGGCCGAGTAAAATGTTACTAATGCTTGCAACATCAACATCCTTTAAAGCATCTTTGTTGATAACATAAATATCATGTATGATACATCCATCACTCGCATAATCGGGCACAACAAAGCAGCGAGAAAATACGTACAATAATGCGACATACACATTCCTTCTAAAAAGTAAAAACAGGCACATTTAACCAATCGATTAATTAAAAAGTAGGTAAGTAGAACTAAACCTCACGTATGCAAGCTTATTCAGAGGCTAACCAGGCACAGTCAGGTTAATCATGGCCTTCTTATTCATGAGATCACTAAACATAAACATGATAATCGCTCATAATTGTAAGAACTCGCTCGCCCTGACTCTAAATTAGACAACAACTTGGCGCTAAACGACGACTTAAATATCAAAGATTCTAGAATGAACGATCACCTTACAACAGTTTAGTTCCCCGAGACCATCTATCTAAAAATTGTGGGGCTCATACAGTTAATGGATTTAACTCTGGTGCTAAGGAAAAGATTCTGAAATAGAATATTCAAAAATATGTTCGTTAGAGATATTAGGAAAAATAGAAAACACAAATGATTTCTTTATTTTACAGTTTGATTAATAAATTCTTGTATCGTGCCTAAGAAATAGCTCAAGCAATTCAAGAGGAAGTTTCAGAAAGTCATTTAACCAGGCGTGTACATAGATGATTGTAAAGAGAAAACTGCATTTTTCAAATTCCAAAGTCATTCTTAATTTTGTCCCTATTTTGCATTTGAATACTAAGCATATTCAATACATACATTAGTCTTTCAGGTGTGTCTTATTATAACACTGTGTCAAGAGAACGAACGACTTGTTCGAGCGTGGAGTTCGATCCCATGTGTCGACTGTGTAACTTATTAACAAGAGCCAGGTAGTGGAGCTAAGTCAAGCTCTTCTGCATGTTCTTAAAATACTCCTGGAGCTAAAGAAGAGAAAATATTTTTCTTCCCCAGCTAATACCTTATTAGAATGGCTGCCTTCCTGTATGAGAGAACAATAATAGGGTATAAATAATCAGTATGTTTAATTTGCTACGTATACCTGAGGGACCTAATTTTAAAAGTTGTAACAAAACGGAAACAAACGCTTTAAAAGAAAAAAGGACAAAAAATACGGATGAAAAGATGTCCATGTACTAACATTGTGGTATCCGTTCACGATCCGCAAAGAACTCTGCAGATATCGAACTCGGCACGGGCAGTGCTATCCAGTACCAGCACAAACTGCCTACTATACATAGATGATCCCTAACGGTTCAGCAAAAAAGATACCAACATGAAGAGCAGTGCGTGGTTGCTACAGGGAGCAAATCTGAATGGAAGTTGACACCTCAATTGACACGTTCCCTAGAGACCCGTCACGGTGCAGAACAGGATCATTACAAAATCAATGCCATTATCCTGCCGGGTAACTGCTCGCTCAAGACCATAATACTCACCTTCGGCACGCCAAAATAATGACACTTCTCGAAGAGCATGTACGTGCAGCGAGGCACGTGTAGCAATCAAGTGGAAGAGGAATTCGCAACATCTACATATATGAGTGAGGAATTGTACGGTCTTTACAGCGTTCGCCGAAAAGTTCGTTCTATTTTACGTAAAGCTTACTATCGATACGAATGAATCAAGTTTTAGGCTAAAATAAACATATTCTACAAAAGAGCCTAGAAAATTGGAATCGAATAACTCTTGAATTAAAGAGAAACTATTTCAAATGCTTGATGGTAAACAATCGGAATGAATTTACTACATTTGTGCAAATTTAGCAATAATAAAGCAAGGGACTGACGAGAGAACAGCAACTTTACAAAAGTAATAAAGAAAACATTTATTTAACAGAAGGGATTATATACTTCAGGATGAATAGAAAGTGTAGGGAACAAGACCTGATTCGCTGAAAATTCGTCACAACAACGATTATACGAAAAAAAAAATTATTTCAATCGTCGCTCCTGAAATAGAAATGAAACCAATTTGAGGATCTGAGTGATACAGGGTGCAGCAACATAACTTCCTTTTTTCAAAGTAAAGCTCTTTGAAAAAAGGAAGTTCTGTTGCACCATGTAATTCAGGGAGAATTAATCACTATCCAGTATCTCAGAAGCAGGAACTAGAAATTGTGAATATTCTAAAGTCATTAGTCGGGCAAAACGCTTCACGGCATCCATCAAAGCAACAAAAACTGGTCGCGTAAGAAGTTCTTAATTGCCTTAGCCCACCATGAAATCTGGGCCGCAATGACAAGTCTTGTACTAAAACAATAAATTAATGAATGGAGGAACTTTGCTTTCCAGAGGATCTTCTTTTACCAACCAGGAATAATCTGGCGAAATTGTTGAGAAATTAACAACTCAAAACACATTATTTTCCAACAAAGGAATTGGATTGCACATTTAAAGCTCAGTTTTAAGAGACATCACACAGCTAAAGTGCAACACAGGGCAAGTGTTCGGCCATATTAAGTGATTTTTATTGAATATGTTGCGTTTGAGCAAAATATCAGTTTAATGAGCGTTTATTTTCAGTAATTCTACCTATTTCTATCGTAAAATGTTTTCCATAATTCAAGAACAAGAAGAATTTGCTTTAAATCAGCGAAGACATAACGTCAAATTTGACAATTTTCTGAATGAAGAAATAATACACGAGTAGAAGAAATACCGATTGACCAGGCATAGAAACATTCTACCATAGATTAGGAAATACGTACATTCAAAATGCGTCATTTAATTTGAAAATTAAGATCGATGAAATAACTCTGACCGTGTACACAAGCGTAGGGCATGGCAGTACGCTTGGAAGACCTGACTTATTTTCATAGTATACGATTTCCCTTTTCGAACAAGTCAAACGGTCGATGAAATTTAAAGAAATCTGCCGATTTCCAAAAAGGAACTTTGGTCGCGGTTGATCACACGCCTTTGAGCTGAAAAACGAGCGAAATAATTCTTGACCGTTTCGAAGAAGCGGCCCAGCTTAGCGAGCATTGCTGAACATCACCAAAATGTTCTAGGGTTCTTAAGTCAAGGAATTCAAGGAAAAAACAGAGTCCAAGCGTAGAATTTCTCTTGAATTGAAAGCAAAAAAGATGCAGCCTACGAGTATTAATAGCTCAAAGAACATACTGAACTGAAAGCACTCAAACTCCATGCATCATTCGTGATGAAATTACAGACGCGAATTTCGTCGAAAAAACGCGTTCATCAATTTCGAGGGCCTTAGCATCAGGAGGAATGAAGTCAGCAATATTGATCAGAAAGCAGCTGATGAAGAACGACTGGAAGGCAAAAGAATAAAAAATCTCTAAATTTCAAGAAGCCGAGAAAACATTCCAACTAAATAATGAGAAGTAATAGGTATGATTAGAAGGATATCTTCCATTCTTCATATGCATGGGACTTACCAGGTATAAATGACATGAAGAAATAGAAAATAAAATGCATGCTATATTACGGAAAAAATGTGTGACATACAATTCATCGCATTTCATGACGAAGGAAAATGAAACCCCATAAAAATGAAAAGCTTTTCAGAAAACATACACGAACTTACAGCTTTCTTTGCATAAAAGCTATGTGAAAAATTATGACACGTGTTTCCAGTTGCTACAAAGCTATTGCAAGTCCGCAAATACTTTGGTGCTGCATTCGATGCTACCGTAAATGCAGTTCTTACAACACACTTGAAAATTCAGGAAGAGCTCGAGTACATCCAGCGGTGGAGATGAAAGAACCTCGCCTGCACGGAAGCGGTTAGCTCAGACGAGAAGGCCGGTTTATGGACAACAGCGACGCTACAGCTTCCGGGTACGACCAAATATAGGTGAAGTCTTATGGAAAGACGACGATGCTGCTGTGTGGGTCCGTGAACCAGGACCAACACATCCGGTGGTATCATTAAAATGAAATGAATTAAGGTACGCGAATAATTCACCCACTTAAGTGAGATGTTGGCGGGTTATCAAGAACTTGAGAACTGCGTGTACGTAAAATAGAATAAAATGGTGCGGTTATCGTATTGAACTAAACAGAGTCGAATCGAAAGCGTTTATGTTTACAGGACAATCATTAAGTTTTGATTATCTTTCCCACGAATTTTCTAAAACATACGATTGCTGACGAGGACACAAGTCAAAGGCCCATTGCTGCTTGTTTCAAGTAAAATTCTCTAAGGCACACACCAGTGTATTTTGCTCATGCAGAACAGATATCAAATTTTTTCTCTTTTTCCAGCAGTAGAACAATTATGATGTTAGATAAATGCCTCCTCTCTGTGATAAGGAATAAAAAATCAATGTTTATAAGTCAAGAAATCAGGGCAGAAACAACGAAAAATTGCGATACAGGTTCGAGATACGTACGAGTTTAAGCTCTCGGTATAAGATATCCTTAAGCGTGTAATTTTTAGTGATATTTGTCCGAGAAGTTCAACACGAAATTCAGACTACGTGCACTAAAACTTAGGATAAACTGTGGATTCTAAACGATTTGTTATGTATATTCAAGTAACAAGAAAAAACGAAGCACTGGGGATATAGGCATTATGCAAAAGAGGATATAGATGATATGCACATTAGTAGTCGTGTACTAACCTAGCTTATAAATGAATGCATAGGGGTTTTGTACAGAAGTAGCAGTCATGCACGAAAAAATCAAATTTGGTTTGTGCACATGAATTTCAATTCCTGTCGTACATCGGTTTGAACATCAAGTAACATCCTGGCCAAAGCTCCTTTCCATGGGCCAAAACACAGTCACGTGCTCTTCAAAAAGTTCGTAAGCCGCAACTAGACTGTTGTTGAGCCCTACTTCATGAACTCTCGTTCCAGCTAAATTCAATTTCTTTCTATTTGACAATACGTGCAAAGTGAAACTAATTGACTCCTATGTGACCCAAAGTGATTCAGAAAGAAATTAAGAACACCCGAAATACAAATTTATGAATATAATATAATTCTTAACATGAATGCACTAAAGTTCACTGACAATGCATTCATTCACTCTCGAAATTTGACAAACAAATTCTAATGGGTCAATATTCTACGTGCCAAATCGTGGCCTAGACATAAAACCCATGTTTGAATCATAAAATATTCTCAGCAAGATCAAACTCCAGATCTGAGATTCCTTCCTTGTGCTGTGAGACTCGCTGACAAAAAATTTGTTTTGACTTGTCAGATTGGAATGTTTGAAGATGACTCTCATGGTGAGCAAGGATTTACTACAGTTCCAAATTTCTTCATAGGATCGACAGAAAATTATTGACTTTTGTTCTATTGAATTTCACTTTGATAATTGGATTCACGAGCCTTGACATGGATCATGTGCAGTATCGCATGCACAAAGTATAAGACAGGACATGAATAAGGAGACTGAAATCTTCTGAGAGCAATTGCAGATACTGTGCAGAACACGAACACGTACATAAACGCATTTATAAACAAGGGAGTCACATTTCCTTTGTAGAAATAGAAAAAGGCTTTTTAAATTTACTGAATTGTAAACGTAACTACAGTAGAGTCAATTATACAACCTCGAGAAACAAATTAAGTCAGAAACTAACTTAGCATCACACTTTCATACGTATGATAGATGCCATAGCACCAAAAACTGAATATTATCAGTGGTGAAAGACTATCGAGCAAATAAGAAGCTTTACCAACCCAAGAATCAAGATTTCATTTCCATTGAGATCATCGAATCCCCTAAATTAATGATTACAAATAACGAGCTGCGTTCTAAAAGACGCGCGTAGTAACAAGGCAACAAGAGTGCAGTAGAAATGATGTCCTCATGACTACCTAACGAGACACACCGGGAATGGATATTGGTAAAATCGCACACACAAGAAACATGGGAGTTCTTTAGAACGATTTCCGGCTCAAAAAACTTGTCTAACAATTTTACAAGGGAACTGAATGCTAAGAAACATACCATGATTCCCATGTATCCACTTCTTGAGAAAGACATGGAGCTTTAATAAGGTACGTATTCAAGCCTCGAGTGCTTGTTAACGTGGTAGTGCACAATGCATGCGCTGTGAAACATCAAAAGATACAGCGAGCTTGGGAGTGTGGGCCACTGGGGTGGAAGGCATGCGGTTGTCACGGCTGTCACTCAATATAACGGATGTCTCCAATTCGCCTTGAGCCAAAATTTACAGCCGAATTATTCAAAATGTTCGTTCACCTACGTTAATTTCCGTTGATAATGCGGTAACCGACATTAATCCCCCAGTGTTAAAAAAATATATAGATTATAGGACGCACTGGACGCACTTCAGGTCAGTTAAAATTCAAGGCCGGATTCATGAAAGTGTTTGAACAACTGGGTGAATTTGCATAAACAATGTGGCAATCAACATTAATCGCTTATAATTAAATAAAAAGTTTAGATAGAGGACACGGTGAATGCAATGTTGATTTCATTAAAGGTGCAACGTTTGTTTTCTGGAATGTCTTCAAGAAGTGAATGGAAAAATGAGACACAGTTGCACTTTTCTCGACGAAATTTAACAATCATGAGTCACAAGTGAAGTTTAATGCAGTCTCCGCCAAATCAGAAGTTGGAAATGTCAGAAAATATCACTAAAAACTCTAATGCATGCAGCAAGTAGCAAAGTAACGCTTCAAAAATTTGTTTTCTTTCGAAGGTTCGCTTGTTTTCAGGTCATGACAAAAAAGAAGAAAAGTACAAGAGGGATGTTCGTGACACATGTCATTGCAGAGTAAATGTAATGTCAATTGATGTATATTCTTAGTGTTCTTCATGGAAATGAATTTACGCCACCCATTAGGAAGATTTACTCTTCATGGGGTAAAAGAAGTCATGCTCAAGGGAAAGACATGAACGGGCTATAAAAGTTATGATTGAACGCTTTACGAAGTCGTACTAAATAAAACTACAAGCAGGAAATTAAAATAAATCTCAAATACATATACATATGTTACATAAGAAAGTTACGGGGCACTTAATATCAAACACTTGTAACAGTTACTTGCACCACTGAGATCGCCCATTTTTTTAACCTCAAAAACACACAATAACAAATAAATAATAATATCTACGAAGAGGACCGTAAGGGCTCCAACAGTAGTGTAGGAAATAGGAAGACGTTGAAACAGAGGTTTGTACTGATCATCACAATGAGATGAAAAATATTAGAATAAGGTCATCATCGAACATGATTGCGTCCTCGAACACTTTGCGGTCATCTAACATATCTGCACAAAGTTTAGACGAAAGTCCTGAACTAGCAACAAAATTCTTTGTAACCATTGACTTTACTTCTGTTTGTTCTCTTCTTTAATGAATTTACTATAAACAAATTCTTCCTCGACAAAAATATCCCGAAGTGCTGTACTGTAACTTGTACCGCAGCCATATATTCAAATCAGATCATTGGTTCTCGTTATCTGAGGAATTTCTTTCACATTACACAACAATTCTCGACGACAAGACATAATACTATATAATAAAATGCAACTAAAAGACTGAAAACAAACTCTTCTGAAACATTCGAGAAAGACGGAGGGTAATATCGCATCAAACTTTACAGTTTAGCAAGAATTTTAAAACTTCCACTTCAGTAAGAATTTAATTAATTATAAAACCTAACGTCTTAGACCAGACAGATTTAAGATAGACGACACATGCATGATTTTATAGAATAAAATACAGCAATATGATGTCTTGCACACTAAAGGTTAGTAAGACAGATGACTATGGGAAATGAACTGAAAATTAATACCGAACAAATAACTAATGAGAAATAAACCAAAATGAATAACAAAAGAAATGATGAACGGGAAAAACAAGGAACAAGTCCCTCACAACAATTCGAAGAAATGTGATCTTCACGTACAAATTTATTAATATTTTAAAATAGAATCAATATAATAACAATCAAAACTGCTCAAAGTACATGCAATAATTATCGAAAATACGCCTATTTTGTAATAATGTCGAGTTCGTGGCTTCTAAAATTAATATATTTGAATAATAAATCAGCACACACATCAGTCATGCGTTGAACATCACGCTGTGCTGGGCACGACGAGGCACGGTAGCGAGGGGCAGGACAGCGAGGGACAGAACAAGCAAGGAAAAGTCACGCAGTTTGAGTTAATTCAGTGAAATAATACAACGCATTGCAAACTGAATGAACTGACAAATGCTACGAAAATCGGTGTAACTGTCGTACAAATTACACAAAAGAATACAAATTTCAGAGAAAAAGAATCGTGAAAAAAGGATACGAAAATAACACAATGAAGATATTTTCCATGCAGATGGGAACAAAATACAAATATGAATTACAGTAACAACGAGGAGAGCTATTCAAGTCATGAGAAAAAAAACTGAGATCAGCAACAGTAAAAGAGACAGAAGATGACTATAGAAAACCAAGAGAAAGTACGAGGAAAATGAGCACAGGTGTGCGAGTGTACTCGGAGTAGAGCGTGTGATGCCCTGCTGGAGTGCAGCGGTGTAGTACAGAGCTGGGGGTGGGGAGGTACAATAGAGGGTGAAGTGGCACAAAAAGTACCATCGGGAGAGAGAAGGAGACTGCGGAGGACAAACAGGAGCAGCACGCGGTCACCACATCATATCAACTACACGAGACACGCAAGCAAACACGGAAAAGAAAATACGAGGAAACGAGCGTGAGTAAATCCCGATTGCGACCAGAAGATGAACATAGATGCAAATGATGTTTGTAAAGCAAAAGATACGCTCGTCACACACGAGAGAATGAACAACAAGACACGAGGCATGCATGGCCAGTGGCATCACGTCGTGTTGATTTCGCACATCTGTGTTACACGACTGATTGGCACCGCCGAGCACATACACGTACGGACGCCTGTTGCATAGATTCGAAAATTATATAACATACAACATGACAGAAACTCAATACGTATTTGCTCACCCGTAAATAAAATGGACTGTTCGTTCCCAACTCATGTAAGCAGAATTTTTACCATAATACTACACTGCCGTTATACATACTACCTACACTACCACCACACACTAGTACCTGTCCTACCACCAGAAGAACCACCACAACCTCTGCACACTACCACTACAAGCTACCAACCAGCACTACAACCATCCCCACCACTCCCAGTTGCACCACCACAACCACGACCACCACTTCCACACATCCACACCTGTGCCGGTCGCAAGTGTTCTCACGAGCTGGAAGTAGCCTAGAGTCTGGCTGCTCTACATAGAGGTTCGAGGCTTCACAGCATAAGGCCGCAGTGTCACGGTATTTTTCATGTTGCACGAGTAACATTGCAAATGTTTCTTTGACCCAGATAAATCAAACAACATAGGAAAAGGCAGCAGTATCAAAAACCGATTTTGCTTTAATACTCGGGACGATACAGCTGTTAATAATTATTGACTTGTTACCTTAAAAGAAGCGGCATGAGGAATTGAAAATCAATACCACTTTCCTCTGGAAAGATGAAATAGAATAAAACTACAGGCACACAAATCGAATTATGAAGAATCTTCACTCACAAGATTATTAAGGATAAGGAATCTTTGCTCACTAAAGATTACGTAGCGAGAATAAGGAATCTTTGCTCCTAAATACTGGTGGGAATAAAAAATCTTCCCTGGCTAAAGACTCGTCGTAAATTTTGCTGTTCTGTAGTAAGAATCTGTCAAATACCCACGGAACGTTAACTAAAAATACTTCAGTAGTTACTGCCATCATGACAGAAATAGTAAAGAATTTTATCTGAGAGTTGCAATTTTTCATTGAACTTTTCATCACTACGTCGGAAATCTAATTTTACTTTTATTGCTTCAAATTCATCGTGAACTTTAAGTAATGTCAGAAATGCCAATAGCAGGCAACTGATGGAGATTTACTAATGTTCTTAAAATCAGGGAAAATAGACATAACCCAAGGTTCTCACTCGCTTTACATAGAATGCTGCCATTCTATAAGCTTTCTGATCTACACACGTTTCCCCCAAGGAGCCAATAGTAACACACCACCACAGATACTTCACAACAGAGGCATCACAATTATCATTATTTGATAGCACTGAAATATATGCTTGACCAGACCAAGTACTGTAGTGGACTTTAAAATCTAAACTAAAAGGTTCCATGCACTGATCGTATGATGCATATCGTCAGTATGAATTCAATTGAGAGCACAAGCTAACGCTTTGTAGGGGACCTACCTAATTGGAGGTGGCAACCGGACGCCAGGTACGCTGTCATAATGGCTCGTGATGAATAGACCAGCTGGTGGAGGGTTGGTCGTGGTGGCGGTGTTGTATGTACTTTACTGTTGGTGTTGTGGTGGTGCAACTGGTACCAGGTGTTGTACTTTACTGTTGGTGTTGTGGTGGTACAACTGGTATCAGGTGTTGTACTTTATACTGTTGGTGTTGTGGTGGTGCAACTGGTACCAGGTGTTGTACTTTACTGCTGGTGTTGAGGTGGTACAATTAATATCAGGTGTTGTAGTTTTACTGCTGGTGTTGTGGTGGTACAACTGGTATCGGGTACAGTGGCACAAATGGCACTGGGTGCAGTGATGAACACGTCGTTGAGCATCGGACATGAAATTGCCGAGCGTTAGACAAAAAACTGCCGAGCGTTAGACATAAAATTGCCGAGCGTTAGACAAAAAACTGCCGAGCGTTAGACAAAAAACTGCCGAGCGTTAGACATAAAATTGCCGAGCGTTAGACATAAAATTGCCGAGCGTTAGACATGAAATTGCCGAGCGTTAGACATAAAATTAGAATAGAATAGACTGAGGCGATAGGAACTAGCCTTTATGTGCCATTGTTGGGTTGGTACCCAAGTCCCATGCCGTAATTTTAGCCATACGATGGTCATACACAAATTGACCACCGCAGCAGCGGGCCTCGAACCCGGGTTTTCTCGCATCGCAAGCGAAGCGAGTTCGCTCACCAGTCGACCAAGCTGGTGGTATTGCCGAGCGTTGGACACAAAATTGTCGAGATGACCAAGACTACCTCCCCTGTTGTCACGTGCCGCAGGACACGTGGACGATAGGACACTTCAAACATGTTTTTTTGTGCTAGAGAGCCCACTGGCGCGTCAGATTCAGGGTTCCAGTGCAGCTCTGATACAAATGAAATCATGAATGGCATGGAGTAGCTATGTAAGACTTATAATAGGAGTTTCATTTTAAGACTTTTATGGTAGTTAGACTTTTTAACAGTGAAATATTTATGTAATTGAATAAACAATCCGTGATTACAAACGTTTCAATTTTAAATCGCTCAGACCATATCGCTCAGACTCCTGTCACTGCTGATAGTCATCATCCAGCACAACTTCATGGTAAGTCTACGCATATTATATTCTCTAAGCACTGTATAATTAACACCAGGTGTTACAGAAAATTGAGATAACTGCAACCGATCGAACTTGCAGTTTTCACCGAAATCCAGGAATGCAAGTGATTCCAAATGATAGTCTTTGCTGAAAAAGATCATCCCTTATGTAAGTACGTCAGCGATGCTGCAATCAACACCACTCAACACTCACCACACAGCTAAAGCGACGCTGCAAGCAACACCACACAGCTAGAGCGATGCTGTAAGCAACACCACACAGCTAGAGCGACGCTG
>VCRD01000837.1:36233-57442 GCA_006783055.1 Trinorchestia longiramus | reverse complement strand
CCGATGCGCACTCCTGTAATCCTGAAGCGCACTCCCGTAATCCTGAAGCGCACTCCCGTAATCCTGAAGCGCACTCCCGTAATCCTGATGCACACTCCCGTAATCCTGATGCGCACTCCTGTAATCCTGATGCGCACTCCTGTAATGCGCAAACCTCGTGTTCGTGTACAGGCGATGGTAAAAGAACAGGAAAATATTATATAATACAGCACAGATTGTAACATGTTGCGCTCCAAACGGAACATCGCTAAAATTATTCTCACATATGTCATAAAAAATAGGCCTTTTTTAATGAAGTTCAGGTAAATAACGTGATAGACAAACGTTAGCCATTATTTGCAGGAAATTTAAATCAGGTCGACAAACACGCTGTTCAACATGATATACATCGGACAGACTCGTACTTTGTTAATTCCTGCACCCCACTGCTTAACTAACATTTATTTAGAATAAATCAAATTCCAAACCAGACAAAAAAACTATTCATTTTGTTATCAGTGAAAGCGTTTGCCCCAAAGCCCTGTGACGACTAGACTTGATTACTGAACAAAAAGGAACAACAGTCCTCATATCACTGCATATGTCAACAAAGAATGATGGTCCCCCACTCATTGATACACAAAATAATGAACCACCATCACGTAGATCGATCAAAAGTGAAACTTCGAACTGGACAAATTCCGAAACGTGTGGTACCTCCAACCTACATTGCACAAGTGAGAAAATCGTTACGAGGAACGTTAATGGTTCGTTTAATGTAACCTGAAAGAAAAACGAGGAGAAAACACTTGAATACGTTCCATGGTGACATTAACTGATAAAAAAAGACCTGTTCTGTCTACCAATTTCCTCCTTCTGCGGAGTACATACTACACCACAAGTTGCGACACTGAAGAGAGCTATCATGTCGCAGCAGTTATTCTTCTAGACACGACAGACATATGAAGGAGATGCAATTTGTAGACAATTAATTCATATTCAATCTATTGTTCCACAGCACTGTCATTTCCTGCTACTATGGCCACAACCTAGGAGGAAACACCAATGAAGAAAACATTTGTGACAGTTCGAATGTTTCGTAAAGTTTCGATATCACAATGTTATTCCTCGAAGGATATAGAGCTTATAATATACCAATGTTCAAATTTGAAAAACAGCACACCTCGGTGGATATATTTGATTTATTATTCACGGCTTCCATATATCTTTACCATATATGTAATATATGGATAAATACAACATGACTATTACATATATAAAATATCCACAAAAAGTTGCAGAAGTAACAACTCGAGTATAACTTTTCAAGATTATACTGCATTGGAAAATTGTATCACGTTTTCATAATGAATTTAAACGCAAGCGAACAACGTACTCTAGTTACGAATATACGAACAAGGAATTTTAATTCGCGTTCTAGTGTTAATTGAGATGATAAAAGTTAGTTTGATTAATTTTTGTAATGTAAATGCGTAAAAGTCATAAAAACAGTCATATATAGTGAAAATTACTATTGTCTTTACAAAAAAAATGAAAAACAAAATATTTCTATGAACATGACCACTGCATTTCCTTCAATATACCACGGAAATTGTAATATTTCGAAGAAAAACATGACCATAAATAGAATGTGGTCCGTAGAACAAGTGCGTATTAATTTTTGGCCGCTTAAATAATTTTTTTTTCTCTCTCATTACAGACTCTAATGTGACCTAGTGGATAGAAAGGAGTATTGTTATGGTGTTGGCTGGTGCCAGAGTTGGATGTGGCTTGCGAAATCTACTCGTATTGCATCGAACATGAGATTGCTCGCACGGAATGCAGGACTTCAATAACAAAGAGAAAGAAAAATAGGAATAAAAAAATCCTACCAAGCGATATAACTAAACCACTCCCAGCCGACACTGGCAACGAGTGTTGCTGATTCTGCAGCTAGTATCTGAGGATACCTATGAAGAGAGATGAGTATCTAGGGTTATCTAGGAAGAGAGTTAGTGAGCACCTAGAGTTACCGAGAAATAGAGTTAGCGAGCACCTAGAGCAGTGGTTCCCACACTTTTTGTGATCAAGTACCACTTGGAGGTTCCGTACAGTCGCCGCGTACCACCTGGTTCCAGAGAAACTAAATTCGATCAGATATCACTTAATTTCCATAATTGTACAAGTAGAACACGCAAATCAACTAAAACTTGCTAACTACAAATCGTTGCCAGATTACCCTATGTTAGCAGTAAATATTTTGTGAAGTAAAATTTAACAAAGTAAAAATTGTTCATGACCCCGAAAGTGTTCGCGTATCACCTGGAAGGCCCTCGCGTACCACTAGTCACTAGTGGTACGCGTACCACAGATTGGGAACCACTGACCTAGAGTAACCAAGAAATAGAGTTAGTGAGCACCTAGAGTTACCACCAAGGGAGCAATAGGGTTACTTCAATCGAACAGGGATCAAGAATCATACATGTCACTAAAGCAGCGCTGCCTTCCTCTCAAGGATTCCCAGGACCATCTCCTTCATGAGCAGCTCCTACGAGCAGATGGGACCAGTCTCAGGATGAGGTATTAATGTGTAGAGATGTAAGAAAACTTTTGTTCTCAACCATGTACGAGACTAACAAGAGTGTCATAAAAGGCAACTTTTGAATTAGTATTTACAGGTGGAAATATTGACTAGCTTATAGCGTAAATTCGCCACGGATAAACTAGTAACAATCTTTTACTTAAAATACATACAGTAATACAACAACTCACTCCTACAGATAACTATAAAAGTAATAACTACGAAATATTTATAAACAATTTTCAATGTATGCTTATGAGAAGCCTAAAAAATTGAATAGAAAACGACTCTTAGAGCTTGAACATATGTATGTACTTAGCTTGACATGACTTTACTTTAGTGAGTAGAAATTGAGTTCATTCAGGTAGCAAATAAGCCCTTTACCCAATAAAGTTTGAAGGTGAATTCCAAAAGCTTATTTCTGCAAGATCAAAGGAAGCCAGTGGGAAAAAGACGAAATAAATTTATGAGCAGCTTTTTTACGTAGCTAAACAACGTAACAGAGGCCAGTACGTTCATGTAATCATGCTGAGCGTTATAAATACACAAATCTACTCTTAATATAAGCATTCTTCAAACTAAACAACTGCAACACGCGAGAATAATGAAGCTAAATAATAAAAATAGAAAAGACTTCCCTGAAGTAAATATTTACTCAACGGCAGTTGCAAGACCGACCTAGAGAATAACAATAAACGTTGACCAGCTAATTTTTTTAGGGGTAATAAGAAACAACTTTATGGATCAAATCATTTAAGATAGATTTTTATTGACAAACGTAGCTCAGACTAACAAACACTCAGGACCGTAGCAACGCGAGAACAAACATTGTGAAAAAATTTAAACTTATCGACTTGAAAGCTCAGTGATTGGATAAATATACTCGTTTCAAGTCAAGCAAAAAGCTGGTGAGTGTTCAGTGTTGCTTAGAGGGGCGGACAGTCGGCCGTGCCGCTGAATACATTGCACGGAACTGAATAGCAAGTGCACGGAACCGGACACTTGTACGGAGCTGCAGTCACTTGCTTTAAGTTTCAGCACCAGCATGTGTACGACGAGTACAATGAGAGTACGTCGCACATTGCTCTTATAGAAAACAGCAACATACTTGATGTACAACACGCGAGGAAAAAGGTAAAAGTGACATGTGGATCATACAACAAAGTAAGATTGTGGAAACACGAGCTTTCAAAGCAAAGCACATGCAGGACTGCGTACAGCGTATGGGATACTTCACAGAAGTTCATGATTTATTTCAACAGTTGCTAAGCACTGCTTCTATGCAAACATCCACAGCCAACGCGACAACATGAAGCTGAATCTAACCCAAGAAAGCCCTACAAATGTGTGCAGCATCAGAGACCGTACGGGACCTGTTAGTCCCGGCTACTTTTTTCTTATTCAATAAACTCTCATGAATGCAAAATTTGTAGTTATTGATGTTATTGAAAACGGACCTCTTAATCGATGGTCATTTTAGAGTTATCAGCTAAGTAAACATACCATAGTATATTTCCTCACCACCTCAATAACAGCTTCATGTACAGTTCTACCATACGAGTTGAAGTATGGCTTATACAACACGTTTGCTGTATTAATACCTGAAGATCGTAGAAGAGATATTTTAGGCAAGCTTCTCTACTCCTTTCGAACAAATATGTTCGTAAAATTGTTCGAGAAAACACTGGCAACGAAGAGCAGGTGGGTGAAGGCAGATTAACATCAAAAACCATTTAACTCAAGTGTTTTGGAAGCATTATTCATGCGCCACACAAACACAAGCGCTCTCAAATTTTGAAGAGTCAAGTCTACTTCATGAGAACAGCGAGAAGATTCTGTTTGTTCATTTTCAAGTCTGTTTCCAATAAAATGTACTGATTATTCCTGTTGTATTACACATAATTATGATTCAAATCGTTTTGGCGCACGCAGCACTCAATTTACTCGTACCTCTCTTTTAGTCTTCAATGAACAGGAAAGATGACGTCAGACTATCGATTGCCGTTTCAGCAGAGCACCTAGAGCCTCACTAGCGCCACTCACCGTCGCTAAGTTAGTTATCCGTTGCTACTATAACTGTAAAAAACTCATTGCAGAACTCGCTGCCAGAATAAGTCTTAAAGGACATTCAATGCGAGGCTAGTAATTGAGTAATTTGAGCACATACACACAAGTAAAATAAGTATGCGCTGCATTCACTCATAATTATGGCGCACAGAGCACACGAATAGAGCTCAGCACTATGTTGAACATTGCTTCAGGTCGGGGACATTTTCCACAACAGTTAATTAAAACTGAACGCGTAACACCTGATAGTTGTATCAAGCAACTCGCATCCATCCGTTCAAGCTGATCGTCTCTTTTCACCGGACACAATTCTCACATTCTTCACACCCTTTAACTTAAAAATCTAGATTCCACTTATTAAACAGATCATAATTATGCAAGCTTATCATCATTAAAAACAAGAGCTGGGACACAAAAGGCTTCTATAAGAGCGGCGTTGACAACATTTCTCGATTTATGCCTCGTTGTGCCTTCTTCGAGCTACGACCCTGACTGCACTAGAGATTCTTAATTACCGTTATTTAAAAGAGAACACTTCAATCAATCAGCACTCATTTTAATTGTTTTTTATCAACGGGTAAAACTCAAATTTAGCACAGAACCAATTTCCATTTACCCTCATTATCCCATCATGATCCACTTTTCAGTCCCAGACAAAGACCCTAAAGGAAACAATCGAACATCCGTTGAGGGGATGAAGAGGAGGGCACGCGTGGGCGCAGGTGTGCAGTGCGGACGTGGTGCCCGCCCAGGTGAAGAGGGGGAAGTGAAGGAAGAGGAAGTGGGAAACCGGAGCAACGGCCACCATGACGGACGATTGTGACCAACAAGTCAACGGCCTCTACTTCAACATTCCATTGAAAGAGGACACAATGTAAACGTCAAAAGTTAATACTTTCAGTCGACTAAGTAGGTTTAGAAAATATGAGCTGAAAAATGGCACGAAAATGAGTAATTTTCAAGGAGGTGTGCTTTCTAGATTTTTGTTTCATCAAAGGATTTTCAAAAGTTTCGCTTTACTGCAGAAAAACTACAGAATATTCGACGGAGGTGTAAGAAATAACGGCAGGCTAGCCAGACTTCCCAGATTAACTAAGTTACCAGTAGCAAATTTTGCTTAAATTTAAGTAAATTATGAACATTTAGTGTACATTGCGAAATACTATCATGATACGAAGAAATAAAATACAGAAATGAAATGCATTCAAGAGTATTACCACAAAACTTGTTGAAATATTTCTGCATCATTTGACACATACCGATGCAGGATCAACGCAAGGTGGCAATTGGTACAGACCTCAGAGGTGTGGCTATCACAATTTCCTAGTGTACACATGCTGCTTTGTGATCTTAATTCAGGAATTACTGGATAGCAATTTAAACTTGAAGTTAAAGTGTTATGCTATTCATCGATGGTGAGAACGTCAACACTTTTACGTTGTGTTATTTTCATGAAGTTCAAACCATAAAAATGAATTAAAACCACAAAAATTAATTAAAAACACAAGATATGGATTTAAATTGGATGAAATGAAGTGCAAAAAAGTAACAAATGAAAAGTTGAAACTGAATGCACTTTCCGAATGAATCACAAAAAAATTCAAATAGAATAGTGGATAAATTGGGAGAATCAGGGATTTAAAATTTAGTTAGGGTAATATGCAAACGTGAATGCCGATATTAGTTTCACATGTGTGGCCAATTAATTATCAATACTTGTTAATATATTTATGTCACGAAAATTTTTGTTTACGAATAATTCGCTGTTTACTCGTCGCATGCAAATTTGACATTTTCAATTATTAATGACGTTCATACCCTCAAAATACACTCAAATTTCGCATCAGAGAGGGACTTCTTCATTCCTTAATTTCTCTACTTATGCTCTCAGAAATTACCAAGTTCTTTGTCCCCACTTCGGGTTCGTAAATTCATCCCATGACTGTCAGAACAATGTTCGGGCTAAACTTCTTTGAATATAAAGCTTCTAAAGCCACTGTTTCACATGCTGCGTTCAGTTACAGTCGAGCCAAAGTTTAATTCAATCAATAAGGAAAACACAGCCTCGCTGATTTTGTTGCTAATATCAACAAGGATGAAGAGCTTTAGAGGCTCATGCAAGGGGACAAAGTTCGCCAGAGATAAGCTCGCGAAGTGCTAATGGAGAATTGCGAGGCCACGGAACATTCGAAGTACGTCGAGAATAACTTCAAGAAGAAATTTTCGAACAAAACGCTACAACGAGGACACCACTTTAAAACAATAAATGGGTTCGCAACTTAAGCCTATCGAATAAAATTAGGGATTTACGTCGGATATCAAACAAAATTGTAACAGCCAAAGGAAAGAGTGCGCACGGGATTAAACAAACGAAAGAGCTTTGATCACTTGAATGAGAAAATACACAGTCTGTGAGCCACTAGGAATAAAGGCGTGAGGATTGTCATTTATGCTGGATGCAGCTATTAAACAGACATGTACGACAATATCGCACGTTTGAATCCAATTGTCGATATCAGCAGCTCATCACAAAACTCGTTTGTCAGCAAGCACAGAGAAACGTCGTACAAAGGTTAACGATAGAATTCAATTCGCATCTGCCGTCTTGTTCTAGCACACAACTATACGAGTCACGCCGATTTCTTTCTATCTCGAGTGACCAAAAAAAATTGCGAGCAGTATAATTTAGATTTTAGAGTGAATACACTATATTAAAGTCACTGTTTACAGCCTCTCTGAAGATGTATGCAGTGTTTGTAAGGGACCTTATGGCCCAGCACGCAGATAGTACAATAGTAAATTGTTGTCAAAATTCCACTTTCGACAGGGACTTCCCTCTAGAATTTGCAATTGCCTTCTCCAGATAAAGTGTCAGGCGAGTGTAGCCAAGTTAACAAGAATTTGCTGCTATATTCGTTTGTACATCGAATTTGCTGGAAATACATTGTAGGTTGGGTGTCACTCAGTTGGCAAAGTTTCTGTAAATGGCTTCGTTGGTTACATGCGATACTGAAAACGATTTTAATTAGAATGATTGATGATAGTAGCCTCCGTCTGAAAAATGTTAGAGTTTTGTTTTGATGTTCACAACTTTATGGTTGATGGCTTGCCAAAGTGAATCTGAAGTCAGAATATAAAAATTTTGTACGAAATTACAAACATTCCATTGACTCATCCACAACGAATACCCTAGTTTAAGAAAAATAAAGTTACGAGTATTGAAGGCGCAGATATTTTTAATGGTGTACTCGCCTGAATTTCCTTTTTCTACTGTACCTGATTTCTGAATAAATTGTAGTGAATACATAAGCTGTTGTATTTCATGCACACTGAAAAGCACTTGGGAAACGTTCCGTGTTTCTTGTTATCAATTTTATCTGCGTGTTCTTATCTCCTCTGCACTCATCAGTCCTGAAGTAGCTCATACACACAGTACGTGCAAGCACTCAAACCTTCAACGCGAGTGTTGCTTTTACAGCAGCTGCCTGCTCGCTGCTTTCACACCGAGTACTACACATTTCATTATAAGCACATTAATTTCATTCTGTGCATGTACGGATCATACACAGTTGTATTCTAGTACAATACCGTAGCGTTAGATCTTATTTCTCTTCATCAAACGTTTTCAAAAAAACACCAATAATTTTCATCTTGCGTAATGACTAAGAATTTTAGTACTCCTCCCAGTGCACTCGCCAAAATGTAAATATAATTTTAGCAAGTCCAGGAGAACTTTAGTTTCGCCATTAACGTATCGTGTGCGTTAGAATCTATAATTATCAGAGACACGGTCTTGCCTGTATATTTTCGACTAAATTTTTTAAATGTTTTCTTCTGATGATAGTGAAGAGAAGTGTATTGAAATAAAATAACCTTTATGCCTCTAAGTTGAATTAAGACTCGGTTGATAGAGAGCAGTAATGCCACCAACCGTTTTCCGTGTTCGTGTTGCTTTATTAGCAAATGGATTCAGGTGAGCAGTACATCTATCATGACTTCTGCAATCCAATATGTTACTACCCCATGATTTGACACCAATCTAACAGTGATTTCCTTATTGAACTTCTGTTTCTATTTACGGTTCAAAGTACACAATGTAGACGATCAATCACTCGTTTAGACGCTGATATGTCACCATTTCACAGAAGTTAAGTAGAATAAGTAGGACAGCGGCTGATTACCGACGAACACCATGCACAGACAGAGACAACAATTAGAAGAGTGCTCGGTATTTGCAGGTCCTGGATCAGCAGGCGAGTAACAAAGGAGCTCTAATTGCCATGAAAGTATTGCTCCACAGCCTGCTGCTGCCGCGTGCATTCCGGATGTAGCGCTGGCTGTAGCGTCCGTTCTTATCTCGCTGTTACCTTCTCCAACGAGCGTGGCTAAATTCGAAGTTGGATAGAGTTCAGTCTCCGTGTTTTCTGGCTAATTTCTGTACTATGTGCAACAATTGATTAAGTTGACAGAAATTGCGCAACGAAGTTCGACGGAGATGTGTTTTCGAGGTTCGAAAGAAAATCGTAGGTTGTGAATTTTGAAATTCATTCATAATACTATGAACAACAGATATTTTTCTAATCTGTCGAAAAATAGGAAATCATGTAAGCGAAAGAGAAACAAATAAATAAAATTCAGCAAGCATATATAATAACATAATTGAACCAACAAATGTGCAACAGCAAGAACTGTGTTACAACTGCGTCTGGAACAGTTATAAAGGACCAAATTTCTGAAGAATGAAAAGGAGAAATTAACTGAAGACACTGGTGCAGGAAGTCAGTTGTACTTTATGCCATCCGCTCTAACGAGAGAACAAGGAAGAGAAAAAAGAAAAATATAGCCTGCCGAACTATCATACAAAACATAATTTACAACAGCCTCATGCGACAACTTCTTTTTGTTAATCCTGCGGTGAGTAGCTAGGGTTACCAAGAACAAGTACCTCCCAAGATACTAATCCTACATATCCTTTGAGGAACGCCTTTTTCAGTGAAGGACAATCCCCCTTAACGACCTGTTCTGTTGGGGTAAGCAAGAAACAGGAACAGCGAGGACAATCATCCCCCTTAACGACCTGTTCTGTTGAAGCAACCAAAGAGCAGGGAAAGCGAGGCCAATCCTCCCTCCTCAACGACCTGTTCTGTTGGGTAACTAAGAAACAGAGATAGTGAGGACAATCCCACTTAACGACCTGTTCTGTTGAAGCGGCCAAGAAACGAACAGCGAGGACAATCCCCTTTAGCGACGTGTCCGTTGGGACAACCAAGAAACAGAAACAGCTAGTCGACATAGGCCTTCGAGACTTAACGGAGTTCAGCAATTAGCAAAATAACAAGTAACAGTACACACAGGACAACAAACCCCAATAATTTAATAACCTCGAACAAAACAAGAAAATGGCCGCTCGATAATCTTCAACTACAAGAAGATTATTAATAGAAACTTGAGTTATTGTACTAAGAAAATAAAAAATGACCATGATATTCAGTAAACATTGTAGCAGCGCTGTCCAGCTATGATATGAAACAGAAATACTCCAAAATATCGTACGTATTGAAACATTCGAGTTCTTGGGCAGCAAAATTATTACATTTGGCTGGCAAAAACGCCAAATGTAATTTACTGCAAATTTAATGATTTCAAAGTTGGCATGTACGTGAAATATTGATGCTACCTGTACCGAAATTTAATGTTACATTTCAAAAGTTTAATTCATTTTTCATCGTATCGATCGGCTTTTAAAATTTTGAAAAATTGTTAAGATTTCGAAAATATTCTGAAAATACTATGGAAATTATTTGAAAATTTATTCGCGCCTTTTAAAAATTCCATAACTCCGAGTTAAATTGAAATTTTAACCAAGTTATTGAGTCTCATTTTAAAAGCTGACAATATATTAAAGATGTTATCATACAGTGGAGTTATAACTCACTTCAAAAGTTTGGAGATAGCGTCCATTTACTCTAAGCGCTTGTGTCTGACAGCTGTGAGTTCAGAAACTCAATCACGGAAACAGTTACAAAAGCAAAAATCCATCCGCAAAATTAATTTTAAAAACTGCAATTGAAAAGAGTTAATTTAATGCTAAAATTGAAATTTCAGAGAAGGAAGCATTTCTAGTTGTCACACATTTCCAAAGACAATTGAATACGATATTTTGTAGTACGATTTCTTAAACACATCAAAAGGTAGTCGAATAAACGTCCAAACAGAACTGAAGAGTACGATGGAAGTAACTAATGTTTCGTGCCCAATCTGTTGGACATGAAACCGCATCTAACACGACCTGTACACTCGAGTAGAGGCGGCAGTTCAATTTCGCTCCCTGTTATTAGACTTGTTACCTCGGCAGTGCTGACGACTTCCAAAACTGAAGTGGAACATTGCGCTATAATGTTATTGCTCACTTTATTTTCACATCATGTAGTAACTCGTGCTTGTAAAATCGTATTCGTCCATTCACGTCAGTGATCTAGCTTTATTACGTTCTACATACGAGCTTAAGTAGAAATGTGTTATTTATCTTTGCTGTCCAGATATTCTAAAATCGTGATATTCTTTAAAAAAATAAACGAATACTTTTTTATCAAACGATGCTTCAACATTAATCAAAGAGAATGACATATTTCTGATAATAAACTAAACTTTGATCATTTTATTTCACTACAGGTACGTGCGTTATTGGTTAGCGTTAAAAAATAACTGGTGTACAAACTATAATTTAATGGGAAACATAGCATCGAGAGCACGTCATCAAAACCCGAGGCTTTAAAAATATGCTCTCCGGGATATATTCCATGAAGAAGTTGGCCGGAGAACTCAAACTTCAGCAAACTTCAAAGAATAGATCCTTTCATCGCACCCACAGGAAGATAAAATCAAGGACTCGTTTGAAGTAATTCAAGAAGGCCAATAATCCAATAATGCAAAATAAGAAACGACAGAAATTTTCATCGGTTATCAAGATTAAAGAGGTCATCTGTTACTGCAGCACCAAGTTTGCGCGACATGGGAGACAGAAAAGAGGCATCTATTGAGGCTTTTGTGGATGCACAGCTCGAATATCGTTCCCAAAACAAAGACTAGAACGCATACGCAAGTGCTTCACATCCGCTCCACCATCTTTTGGGAAGCGGAATGCGAGTAAAAAGCTACACTCTGTTCGCAGTACCAGCAGCCAGAAATGATTTAACATAGCCACAAAATTCACCGCATCCTGGCCTGAAGAGGGGCTACATGTTCGATCATAAAGTTAGAGTAAGGGTATCCTTCACTGAAGAGATAAATAAATTCTAGGTCCATCAAATGAAGGTTGAACGTGAAGGCATCACAAATTTTCAGAATGACGATTGAATTCCATTTTAAATAGGAATGAATTTAAAGTACACTGTAAAGAATAATGTAGCTCAGGAATATGGTACAAATCGGAAGATAAAGCAGTATAACATGAATCGTATAAAAATTTCACAGAAAAGAACTACAAAAACGGCGAAAAACAGAAAAATTTACTCATATTGTCATTTAACATTTTAATTTCTAATCTATGTTGCCAGCTTGCGATCATATTTTTCATTATATAACTACACAATTGATTTGAAATGATTCCGTACGTTAATGAGCAAAGAGAATAAAAAATATAATTTATGCATTGTTCTAGTATCCACGTACAAAATTTTGTATCCTTTGACGGCAGGTAAGACAGAGAAGATTTATAAGACCATGAGACTGGTCAGAAAGCTTACTAATAGCATTTGTTTGCATCCTATGCTCGTATTCTAGACAAATACGCCTATGCTATCATGAGGAGATACTACGAAACAATAATCTTAACTTATACACAGCTATTTCGTTACGGCTCTTGCATGAACGTTTTAAGTATCAACCGAAAAGAACACAGAAGGAATTACGACTTTGAGCTGACAGGTAAGTAATTCAAATACTCTATAATCCGTTACACTTCTTACTTCCCTGCGCGTCTCTCCCAACCCTCTAACGTCTCAAGTTATACACGCTGCAAAATTATCTAAAATAGACAGTACAAATAAAAACACGAATAGTGATTTGTATTGAGTGCATTTAAGCATTGAATTAATATAAATTAGCATGCAAGTACTCACCTATAACGGCACAGGTCACAACCAGCATCACCACCGCCAGCAGCACCGCCCATCTGTAGTCCAGAATCCTCGTCTTCTTCATGGTGTGGTGAACCGTACCACCACCACAACCAACAGCTAACACCACCACCACGAATTCCTACCACCACTACCACGAATTCCTACCACCACTACCGCAAATTCCTACCACCAAATCAATACTTAACACAACTTCGGCACACAGGGAGCCTAAAATTCTTTGCTTCTAGCCAAAGCTACACTAGGAGCATAACCTCTCCCGTGGTGTTTGCACAAACGAGCTTTTGCATTAGGAAGATTTCACAGCAGCGGTCCGTGGGGTATTAGCAGCTCCCCACAATTTTGATTCACAATGGAGTTATCATCCAAAAATGCTAGTAATTTTTCCTCTTGACACATACACTTCATATCGAAATACTGGAAGCCTATGTAGATTTAGATCTAAAAAATGGAAAACTTATGTAGAAAAAATGAAATTGGCAGAGAACTGAAGAAAGTTTTCTTACATTATAACTGAATGATATGAGAAATTAATTTAGAATAAATTTTCCATCTGTTTAAATTTCTTTCTTTCTCATACTCATGCACTATTCAATAAATAAATTCAGTAAGAAGTCTGCAACTAAAGTTGACAACCTAACTTCGACATCAAATGAATACAAGAAAAATAAAATGAGCTGCATAAACCCTCATTTGAATAAATATGTAGTTCTGTTTGCGCGATGTGATCATCAAAGATGCAAAATGTCCGCATCACTATGCATAACCTGGCAGAATTTACTTGAAGCTCTAACGTTGTAGTAAAATTTTTTACGTCTATTAAATTTGAAAAATAGTTATTCCTTATTACAATTCAAAGCTCAAGCAAAGTCGAAAAATTAAAAAAAAATGCGCTTCAAGCTTTGAGAGAGGAAAAGGTTTTATAATTGACTTCATTAATCAAAGAAGCAATGACAGAGACTCTCGAGTAAGAATAAAATCACACAAGGGAGAATTTTGTAGTTCACCACCCCCACAATTTTACTGCACGCCAGGAGGGGTTTACAACCAAACCACAATTTAGGGTTACTATTAACGCATTTTATTACTGCACAGCCTGGAGCACGTTTATCACCAGATACTATTCTTTCACAGAGTTTAATGGGTGACGTTTCCCAATTCTGGTTTCGTTTATGTGGATTCAGGAAGATGTGTTTATCTTCAATTTCCAACACTCACGAGCCTGTCCTTCCACTCGCATTGGCTTACTTGCCAATGCAAAGTGAGTATTTTCAGGCTTCATAGATGCACAACGAAAACTTCAAAGTGAAAGATTCAAATTACATATAATTGAAAGGTAACGCCATTCAAACGAATTACGTTTTGCTTGAATTGCAATACGATTCATTTGTATCAACGCTGAAACTTTTAGCGAAATATCTATTCAATCTTCAACGGAATCTAGGATACAATCAATTAACTCAAGCAGTTTTCATCAACATGAAGACGAGCAGGAGGACGCCGCTGTCGCAGCGTCAAGAAGACTGGTGCATTTGAGAATATTTCGTGTATGAGACACCGGTCGTATCTCTGATAACTTTGGAGATAAAGGAAGAAGATGGAGGTTGGATCGAACACTTCAAAACCAAGCGACTGATATCCCATTTCCGCCCTGTTCAGCACAGCCAATCTACCTACAGCTAATGCAGTTCTATGAGACGTGCCTGAGTGAGCGGCAAGATGACACTAAAATTTATTGAATCAGCTCAGTAGTGAGATCGAAAACTCGACAGAGGTGTCCACGGGAAATGGTATGACCTCGTACGCTTCACAAACGAAAGCATTAATGTGACGTCAAATAGCAAAAGTTATCTGAACGATAGTTCGCTCAAGGATTTTATTCTTGGACGCGTTCAAAGTTTGTACTGGGAAATTCAGTTACAGTTTGACATGAGCGAAGAAACTGGTGATTTCAAGAGCTCTCTAGAAGTTGCAACGCGAACGGTCCAGCGTTCAGTAGATAGAGCGAAACTCAATGAAATTGACTTGCCGTCTATAGCTCGTCAAGTCAAATGATGGAACGACCCAAGTTGTGGTTGATGAATGAAAGGTGGTCGGTCTCAGAGATTAAAATCGAAATTGACGAGATCAGCAATTTTCTCAAAAGAGAGTAGATATTGCAACACTAATTAGGTGGAGAAAATAACACGACGACTCATAATTAAACATGCTGAAGACCCTGACTTGTGTTCTCGTAAGATAAAATTGCTAGCAGATGTTAATGAAAAGCGGCACATTTTTTCCGCCTGTGATGCAATGTTTCTTGTTCTCCATGGGAGCAAATGTCGATTGCAGAGGATAGCAAGGGAAAAAAGTTTTGTCCTGCGCACGCCAGAGAAAATTTATCCAACAAATGACTGCAGAAAATAAGCTCAAGTTGTGAGGAACTTCGCTGACTTGTTGTCATGTGATCTGCAAAGCTAATGATGGAGTCCTTTGCAGGCTCGTCATTGTAAACAAGTTGCTTAGGAAATGATTTGCGCATCAAAAACAGACAATACATCATAGGGAAAACAAATACTGAGGCAGCTATGCTAGTTCTCATAGTAGAAAAGTGATAATCATTAATAAATCTTATTGCTACGCGCTGAGCTACATATACGAAAATGCAGTAAAGCTTTAGCGACATTCAGGCTTCGTTTCTTATCCACAACTTTAAACGCGTACTATCGCATCATACAATTCTTATGACTCGTCACGCAGTAAAACAAAGCGTCTTCGAATTAACAGTTAAGGAGCGAATCAGTATCATATGTAGAGCAGACAACAATACGCAAAAGGAGTATTTTAGCAAGAAAGTAGATACTTTACGAACAATTCTAAAACAAATTTCCACTCCGCTACATGATGAAGAATATTGTTAATCCGATTTATCAAAACTACTGTTTACTCTACCATTATTGCATCAAAATTAAGCAAAGCTACTCTTTCACGAAGGCTGTGAATTGCAAGATTAACTGAAGCTAGGCAGAGGAAATTGTTTCAGAAGTATAGTTAGGAAATTGACAGAACTCAGGGGCACAATAATCTGTTTCTGTATGAAGAAAAAAATGCTCCTGTATAAGCATTTGCCAATCCCGTTGCTTCTCCATCGTACGCCAAAAAGTTAATCCTACATCTCACAATTCTTCAAGGTCATTGTATACCACGGGTTAACGTATTATCGCAGGCTGTGATAAATACGAAACTTATCTCACTAATTTTTTTCTTTATTTGCGCTTCGCCAGGTCATTTGCAAAAATCTTCCCATCCCGCACTTCAGGCGTCAGTCGTGGGATGGACGCCACAATGAGACGCAGGCTGGAACTACCTTGAGTTTAGGCCCACTAACCACCTTTTCTACTGCCTCCTCCCCAGACGTAAGGCACAAGAAGTCAGACACCCGAGCACCAAAAACGAGCAGGGAACGAAAGGCTCCGGTGACAGTAGAAGCTACTCGTGTGAAGCAGTAATCCTGCGCCGCCAACGTGACCTAAGATAAAGACATTTTTGCCGAAAGATGAACTACTGCCATGACAAATTCCACAAGCATCCATGCCGCTGAGGCCAAAACTCCGAGCCAGTTTTTGAGGTAAAGTGAGGTTCGTTCGCTGACCTAATGCAGTAGAAGCATCAAAAGATTTTTTCTTCCCATGTTTCTCCCATCTTACTCGTTATCTAATGAATAGCTGTATGACATGTTACACACGAGTAAAATAATAACATTTGTTTTTCACTAAGATGTTCGCCGAAGAATTTGATACAGCAGGTCGTCCGTACTTTTAATGGTAATCTCCACTAACGTTACTGACTAAGAACAATACATCCGACGAGGCCGGATACAATGGAAGCAGACAACCCTTTAGTCACCTTCAACATCTGAAGGCAGAAGTTCATTTCAACTGAGCTGCTAAGCTACAAGCTGCGACTATCAGCGTCGGCAAGACGCAAAAGCCGAAACTAACACGTTTGTTGCGTTGCGACCCACCGGTGGTCACTTAGGTTAGGTTCTGTAATTTTTTCAGATCCTTCTAGTGACTATGCGTACAAAGTGAAGTTTTACACCAAACAGGCAATCGCAAAAAGCGTGTTATAAACTAACTTGACTGTTCTCGAGTGGAAATATTTAGTTCTTGCATGAAAAGCTTCTGATCAAGTATTCGAGAGCAAGATTTAGCATAAATTGTTAGTCACATGAAGTCAATCACAGAGATTTTAACAACTAAGCTGAACTGAGATTGCTGTAGTAAAAGTTTCGTATTTCGAAATTACGTCGAAGAGAAGCGAAACAAACTTGAAGAATGAAATTTTTATTTATTTTAACACGTTGACTCCGAAGTGGTACGTATGTGGACCACTTAGGTTAGGTTCTGTAATTTTTTCAGATCCTTCTCGTGACTATGCGTACAAAGTGAAGATTTAAATTTCGTAGGCAGATTTACATTTCACAACATACGTCAACATCTACACTACGGTATCCACTAGAACTAAATTTGGGAGAGGCGTTGACGCTTCATTGGATCTCAATGTCAATACGGAAAGTTTGTTCAGAGAGAAAACGGTCATAACAAAAGGCCTTCGTTAAATCAAGCTCTTAAATTCCCTTTGTTTTGCTACGAATTGAATGAAGACGGCGCGTAGAAGCAAGTTTGTACTGAAACAGAAACCATTCACCGGCAGAAGGAAGTCAAACAACAAAATATCTTCTTACCAAACAACTTAACGAGAAGGGAGTGGGTGAGGAACTTTGGGGTGGGGATTTATTATACATTGGGAGTAAAAAACCTACATAGCGCAACAATATTAGAGGAACAACAGTATGCATTGAAAATTGAAAGGGAAATATTGAAGTGGAAGACTGGAAAAATGGATGATACAAATTAATTATACTCTAGACGACACTTGCACTACAGGTAGCAGAGCGAGGCCACACTCTGACTCGCATATTGACCCCCTCTGCTAAAGCTAACGAGGAATGAGCGTTAAACCTGTCTACCTCCTGCACGAATAAATTTTTAACGGCGATAAATCTAGCCGAAATTCCTCGGCATATTGAACATAAATTTAAAACTGATGAACGAAAATCATCCTTAATAAGTGTGGGAGAATGAGCTGCAATAAATGGAGATTAACTTCCCCTCTTTTCGTAAAGCAAGGACATGAACTGGGAAGTTTTTGTTTCACCAGTGCCCTTAATTGCAGTTTTATTACGCTTTAAATGTGTAGTGTAGACTATGAGGGCCAAGTTCCTCAGGTGGGAACTGAGACATGTTCGTAAGACGGAGACAACTTCCAAGTTTCCTTTTCTCGTTCGTCACCATAATGTCTAAGCTGTAACAGGACTTATGTAGTTGCGTTCAGTATTGGCATGCTTTTCGTCGACTACCCGGCTCTGGAGGGCGAAGAAAAGAGTAAAGAACGCAACGGAGCGCTATAATAGTATTCAGCAAAACATGCGGTTTTAGTCTAATCAAAACCTACCGGCTTTAACACGTTGCCTCCGATTGCCTGACTGGTGTAAATCTTCACTTTGTACGCATAGTCTCTAGAAGGATCTGAAAAAATAACAGAACCTAACCTCAGTGGTACACATACGTACCACTTCGGAGTCAACGTGTTAATATGAACAGTAGGAGGACGGCAACTATTTTTTGATTTGAATGCCACAACCTGAATACGCGGTGTACAAAAAATGTATACATTCTTAAAAGGCTGTAGTTTAAATATTACTGTTGCTAGGAGGATGGAACAGGCCTCGTTCGGAAGAGCAAAATCTTAAGTTTTATTTTTTATCCAGAATACGTTGTTTCTCACCTTATGGACACCAGTAGTATTCAAACTGCAACCTCTTAAAAAGGTGTACATTTTTAGGGACATCGTGTAAAAAAAGTATAATACATACTAAGCCTGCAATGGGTAACCAGGATACCTCCGAGATGCTTCTTTTAAGCCCTTTACAAATTTATTAAGACGAAATGAGCTATATGTTCCTAATGTTCTTTTGGCCATCCTTATTCTAATTTCAGCTCTCACTGTAATGGACACACAATCATCGGCAGATCCACTAATATATTGACCATATTGACACATACAGTGTCCTAAAAAAAATGCATACATTTTTAAAAGGCGGTAATTGAATATTACTGGTGTCCATAAGGTGGGAAATAATTTATTCTAATACAAAATAAAACTATAAATCACGTTCCTGGGAATGAGACCTGTCCCAGCCTCCTGGCACCAGTAGTTTTCAAACAGCCTTTTAAGAATTTATACATTTTTTTTGGACACCCTGTATAAACAGGACATAAAGAAATGAGTACACAAAATAAAATTATAAAATGATCAGGACATCAGTGGATTTCTTGCGGTGCTTTGCAAAATTCTGAGCCCCGAAATAATGTCGTACTCCTTAACTACACACAGAAATTAACAATGGAACATAAATGTGTCATTCAGGAACTAGAATGCAGTATATCATATATTTATCACATGTATTATCTCCCTTTTCAAACAAACAAAAATCATTAAAATTATTTACACTAAAAAATGATAACTTAATGTACACTATGACTTCTCCGACGCTGGTAGAGATTTGTCAAAAAATATATGGAATCACATCCTTGGGAAAATTTTAATGTCATTGAAACACTTCACATTGACAAATGTCTAAACTCAATAATGGGAAACAGTTGGGGCACTAGTGTCGCTTGACATCGATGCGGTTATTGCCCGCACAGCTGCAGGCACCAGTCACAAACACAAGCTATTGCAGCAACATCACCCTACCTCCTCACTCGCAGGCCGTCCGAGGCCAACTGAAGAGCGGAATACTCAGCGATTCAGCGTCAGCGGATATGGATGCAAACGGCCGTTGACTGAGGGAAAAGACAGACTGTCTTTTCCCTCAGTATCTTATGAAATATCTTATAGAATATGAAAATAATTCAGTTGTATTCTATCTACTGACACGAAAGTTTAGTGGGTCAAAAACGAAAATAATAATAATTTATTATTATTTTCGTTTTTGACCCACTAAACTTTCGTGTCAATAGATAGAATACAACTGAATTATTTTCATATTCTATAAGATCCTCCCACATTGCAAACATCAATTGACGAACTGAAAAATTGAATTATAAATCGTTACGTTCAGTGTAGAACAGCATTTTTTACGTAGGGTATAAATGCAACTAAAAAACCATGGAAAATTTATCAAACACAAGTAACGTAATTGTTCTAGACTTATTAGTCGATGTGATTTTGAACACCTATATTAGTGAAGTAATTCATCAGATATTCGTGGTAGGTATGGATTCACAATACATATAAAAACTCACAAAGTAATAAACAAAGTCGCAATTTCAGAACACATTACACTGAGGTATGAAGGTGTTCCTTCATGATGTGAGGATGAGAAGAAAATCAAAGACCAATTGAATGATCTAAATCACTTGGAGACGTGAAACAAAAAGTTTAAACACAAGCGTCAAGTTTATTCCGCTGAATGCTTGAGTCGGCAACTATGACATACAATAATGTTGGCTACTTTAAAAGAATGAATAATTTTGTGGGATAAATGCAATATTTCGTGGCTTAGTAAGCAATTTTGAGGGTAAATGTACTTTTTTATAAGTAAATGCTCAATTTTTGAGGGTATATGCACAATTTTTCGGAAAATGCTCACTGTTGTTGCTATGTGCAAAACATGGTGGGGTAAATTTCACATGTTGTTGAATAAATGCACAACATGGTGGCTGGTGGAAATTTCTGAGGGATAAATACAGGGTGCAGAAACACAATTTCCTTTTTTCAATGCATTTTGCTTTGTAAAAAGGTTATGTTGCCGCACCCTGTACAATGTTCCTTAGACGGGGTTTGAGGAACAGATTCACTGCGCAGACGACGAGCCATTCCTTATTACACATCGTTATTGAAGCTATAAAATAAATTCCAACAGTACACTGAACATCACTGTTAACTCTTACCTAGAACTAACATTGTTATCCCGCCTCGACCCCTCATACAATTCGTTGTACTATGAAAGAAATACAAGAAATACAAGAGACGTTTTTATACTCCTCTTCCTCACCCAAACCCTACACTAACTTCGAAAAATTCATCTTGTATATGAACTCTTCATGCATTGAACTGTGCTGTAATTCTGTACTTATTTTCATTCTAAATTATGATGTATTATTTCTGTAGTTTTTTCAACTTGAACTGTGCCGTAATCCTAATCGTTACACTAATTTCAAAGTTTATTTCAATGCTTAAATTTAGCAAAGTGAATCAAGTTATTATTACAATAATAAACTTTCAATATGAGTGTTACTTTTGTGCCAACTTATTGGAAATCCCTGTTAACTTAATCGGTTTGAGGTTACAATGGGTATAATAGGAAGTTTTTTCAAAATAATAATGTTCTT
>VCRD01000837.1:0-34940 GCA_006783055.1 Trinorchestia longiramus | reverse complement strand
GGCGGGACGATGCAAGTATGCACCAGCTTGGTCGACTGGACCACCAGCTTGGTCGACTGGACCACCAGCTTGGTCGACTGGTACCACCAGCTTGGTCGACTGGTACCACCAGCTTGGTCGACTGGTGAGCGAATCTGCTTGCGAGCGGGAAGACCCGGGTTCGAATCCCGCTGCCGACATGGTTGACGCGGCTAGAAATACAGCATGGGACTTGGGTAAAACAACCGAATAATTATCGAAGTAATTATCCGACCCAAGAATGGGCCAGAAAGTTCGTTCCTATAGCCTCATTCTATTCTATTATATTCTAAGTCCTACAGCTGGAGAGCATCTTCATGACTGATACAACATGCTGGGGCACACCTGATGCTAGGTCGCACTATAAAATAATACACAGTTTGTTGCTTGCTTGCTTGGTCCGTCTCTCTGTGACGCTCTTAAGGGTTTAGATAAAAGAAAATTCTGTCGAGTATACATGTATTGTAAGCATTGTATTGTGGATACCAAAGACACATCCTTCAATGTGGAAACTCCTTCGCAAAGCCCACGTCCACTGGCAAATCGAAAGAAAATATTCAGTAAAAAACACGTGAATTTTCATGCGTAGGTCTACTAATGTGACTATAGCTATCCAAATGGAATTTTAGTTTTTAACTTTACTTTATTACAAAGCTAGACACAATCATGTCTTGCTGGACATAACTCCGAAGAAGAAGAGGTCGTGGAAAATCAAAAATATTTCGACCAAGATGAGGGCGCTTCGCACACGTAATTCGTCGAAGGCGTGACTCTTTCAGTTCTAGCGTTTTAGCCAACGGCAAACAATTCTTGATTCTCTAAGTTTGAAGTGAAGAAATTTACTGAAAGTCTAACATCACCACAGAAACCCGACGTGGCCCAAAGAGTTTAGAGTTTTGAGAATTTATGTTGGAAAGCTGGAGTTGATAACGTTAGATTACAGTTAATTGTCTATCCCAACATTACTGGTACCATAAATAATAAACTGACTTTTCACATACTTTTCTACAATTTTTTTCAACTTCACTGGATATAGAAACAGTTAAATAGAATACAAACAATTTTATCACTTATTGAATTAGAGATTTTACTTATGATAGCTACTTTGCTATGAAAAAGATGAAAACTAATCGCAAGCAATTCAAGTTAACAGGATGGGCAGTAACTGAAGATACGTCAAGAAGAACAAATACACAATGAACAAAATACTATGACGAGATCACAGAAAATATGTTTTCAATTGAAGGATTATTCTAAACTCTCTGTCTCCCTAGTAAAACAAAAGTTCAGAACTCAATACACATTTCAATATAGGTTGTCTTTTATAATTTATTAGTGTGTCATTCATTAACCCTCACCATCGTACACAATCTTTGATGGAAACCTTCATTAATTCCCACCTCTACTCTGTGGTCGAAAATAATTTTTGAGAGCTGGCGAGGGGAAGTAACTCAAATCACACCGTGCGACTCTAACTCACTAAATTAATTAACTAAAAAGGAAAAAAATGTTTTAGAATTACACCAGTAAAATTTGCGCATACTTTTATGTGTAGCTGAAGTTAATGACTTACTGTTAGCTGCATCACTTACATTTTCCTTCCTCCGACGCTATTTTATTCCAAGGAAGGCAAGATTTATCGCCCCCTTGAAAAGATTAGATACTAAATGTAATGTTTGCACTAATTTCTGCAAAAAAGTCCGACGTTTTTTCTCCGGAACTGACTTGTAGTACAAGACTGAATAAAAGGAGCAACGAAAACCATATGAACATTCGTTCGATGTGGACAAACTAAATGAATTGAAGGAAAGTATCCCACTGATGTTTATTTTATAATTGTTCAGGATGAACGAAAACCAAAAATACTAGATTTTTCATACATACATGAATAATTTTACCTTACTACTTCAGTGAGCTATGTATTTCAGTAATATTACTGGAAACCATACTATAATATTTTTTTTGCGGAGTAGCGCATCAAAACGATACAGTTATGGCATCATAGTCTCAAGCATCTATTATTAGTACTATCACAAGGACAGTTTATGTTATATCTTGTCTTCACTTGTTTTTATATGCATCTATAAGTTCTATAGATAAAAATGCTTCATTAATACTTTGGTGCATCTATCTCAAGCTATTCGTATAGCATCATATAGTTATTTTATCAGATACAACAAATAAACAGACATCTAACCTGACACCTGTTTTGTACAAAAACAAAAACAGCTCAGAGCGAAAAAAATAATAACCCTCATATACAACTTATTTAGTAACATACAAATACGTCGAGTAATTTAAACGTCAATCATTGTTATATCACGCGATTTGAGTAATGTTTTGCACCTTTCCATTCCAACACAGTAACAATATCCTACTAGAGGTACTAAATCAATGTACGCCACCTCGACCACAACGCGACCATAAAGCATAAAGGTGCGTGCTGGGGCAAGTTTCACACCCTGGTAAATACAGAGGCAGTGAAGGGCTCAACAGCTCAACTAGCTGCCAGCATCACGCACGCCACATAGACATGGGTCTTCATAAGGAAGTATATTATTTATCGGAAATACATTGTTCCTCTTTTTCTTCTTCTTTTCCGTCCAGGCTAGAATGACGGGCAGGCAAGGTGAGCATTCACTTTGATCACTTGCAAGGTGTACTGACCATGTGCTGGTCAAAACATGAGCAAATATAACCACATCTGAAACAAAGTGGTGCTCTCGAACTGGAAGAAGGCAATTGCACTTGGGAAATAACTCGGCTCAAGTATAAATAAACTCTAACCGAGGCGAGACTTGAGCCGAGATAACATAGAATAGAATAGAATGAGTCTATAGGTACAAACCTTTTGGCCCATTCTTGGGTCGGATAATTACTTCGATAATTATTCGGTTGTTTACCCAAGTCCCATGCCGTATTTCTACTCGCAAGCAGATTCGCTCACCAGTCGACCAAGCTGGTGATGACGTAATTTGAAAATCCATATCCACATAATAATGAAGACCCATATCCACATAATATTATTAATACACCCGCACTATGCAAGCTAAAATGAAAACAACCACAGAAATGAGTTGTGAATTGTTTTGACTTATCTGTCCACATTAATTTTCGTACATTTCACTTACTGTTCGTAAAGAGTACCATGAATAGTGAGTGCACCTAACCAGCACTGATCGAATTTTTGCTATTCTTACATTGCTTAACTAGTGTTACCTGAAATTAGGCTCCTCTTACATTGCAAAGTGTGTTGCTCAACAGTACGTCATGATCAAATACTATAAAAAGCTCGCAAAAGGCTTTATGAAACCAATACTAGATTAAAGTCCATTGCATACTTCAGAGAAATGTGAACATTTCGTGTACTTTTCGCTCATCAAAATTAGGCAAAGTCCAGCAGCTTGTGGAACAGAAAATTACAAGCTTTGTGATCGTTGTGTTTGCATGACTAAGCACCGCCAGGTCAACGCATAATTCATCATGAAGATAACATATCGGGAACGGAAAGGTTCGTGGCTTGAAGCAGATTTCTATTTATGCAGTTGGATACCATGCACATGTGACCTAACATATAATTATTATCCATGAACTTTCGTTCTGGCGATAATTTTATCTATCTCTACTCTGAATTGCTAAACTGGTGTTAATTTTGCTAATTCATGGGCTACATACGTTCGAGCTGTCATGATTATGCTAACTTTTTCGCATGCATTGTACGCGGTCGGGAAAAAAAGTTCGACATCGCGCTACTGTCTGCACACAGCTAGTGCTCTTGACAAGCTTGGCCTGCTGCCAAGACGAAGCATTGTATAGGACAAGAAATACAGGACGCATTTGTCTGACCGGCATTTGCTATCTATTCGGTACATACTGACGTGGTCTCATAGAGCTATGCTATCTCACTATCATGAGCGCTCTGTAAAAAATAACTAAATTTCGTTCAAGCATTCAGTGAACAATTGAATAATCCCAGAACACGAGTGTCGTCCAATCGCTAGTCAGTGAGTCACATTTTTGAGAGCCATAGATGGAGATACGACGATTCTTGTTCTAAATTTATCGAAAATATTATTTTCATGTGAAATTCATCACCGTGTCAAAGGGCTTGTAAAAATGCATTTTCTCTGTATCGATGAAGCATTAAACCTAATTTGATTTATCCGGGAAAAAGCATGGAAAATCCTGCTCCATGTAAATTTGAAATAGACGAGTGACAGCATTTTTACTTACCGAAGTCAAACTTTTCTCCAGTTCATGTTTACCATCAAGACAATTATGAAAATCAAAGCAGCACAAAAACTGTGATTGGAGGACTATAGTTTGTAATATGTATGATAAATTATTTGGTGCTTGATGATGGTGGCACATAATACTTTGGAATACAATTTATATGTATAATATATGTTCAAACATTGATGCACATATATTTACTATTAATTGTTTTCCGTGAAATGAGGTGAATTCACTAAGCGAATTCATGATCATTATTTAAACTTTTCACTAAATTTATGGTGGTGCAGTACAGTGCTTTTATAATAGATTCCATTGCAGATTCTTGCGCAAATAACAAGTACCTAACCTAACTAGTACCGTGTATCTCTTCTACCAAAGGGCATGAGGTACAAACGACCGTCACGTGAACAAAATCACTAAGCACGTAATACCTAAACTCTATCTTTGATAATTGTTTAATATTTAAAACATTAGTCCAAATAAATAGTCCAGAGTCACCAAAAAATATCATTATCTATTTCCAATTTCATTAAGAGCGATCATAATGGTGTTCAAAACCAGGGTGTAATGTTTTATAATATTTTTAAAATTTCAGTTCAGTCTATTTTCATAATATTGAAGGTATTAATTTTTATTAGTTCCTTTTCTAATTCAAAGGGAATCGAAATTGCATTCAAAATACGGTGTTTTGAGACCCTCTTAAACAGGTTTGAGAGTAACTTTCTAGACATTCTTTATTTAGATTTCCTCAACGTGGATTTTTCTACGAAACTCGCTCTGGATGTTCCCTTAAGTGACAACTTTCAATCGAGAAACCCTGTATCTCAGTGTTCTTTAACATGACTACTTCAAAAGTGTCTTAAAAATAGTGAAAGTTGTCAATTTCACGAAGACTTCTAGAGCAATTTACACGTAGCATAACTGACCTTTATAAAGGCTACTCTTTGTAAATAATGCTAACTCTCTACAACAGATTTTTGCCATGGCTTCGAATCACAGCCTCCGTTTCTTCATTAATCAAAGAGTAAAATGCATCTAAGATGCCAACTGCTGCTCATTAAACCATTGTAATTTTCAGTTTATCATAAACAGCAGTTAAGAGAAACTTGTTCATTTTTTAGCACACGAATACACGTCACCTGAGTTATGATATTTCGGTGGAATGTGTTATACTGAATTTTCTACGTGCCTGTTTAACTGTATCTAAGGGGACGTTGTTCATCTTTAGTAATACTAATACTGAGAAAACAAGCAAAAAACGAAAAAAATTTCCGTTCAATGGAATCCTTTCAGAATGTAAAACTCGAATGTCCTGAGAACAAGGATCGAACGCTTGCATAAATGTACGGACTTTTTAACGCGTAACCAAATACACACAGAATTAGAAGTGATCTCAGTGGGCTCGCTATCAAAATTTGTGATAAGACCAGAAAAGTATTGGGATCAACGACCTTCTACATCCTTCTGGACGTCTTCTTTTCAATTCCCACCGTGCTGCATTAAGCTTTTTCAGAGTATGGCGCTAACGTCTGGCCCAGTTTTGCCGAGACTAGTCTTTCTTTACGGTTCATGCAGCATAATGGAGTGGCTGGGAATCAATTTCGCCTGCGATCAGACTTTTAAGGGCCCACGTCACGTCCAAGCCTTCGAGGTGCGACGGAGACCTACCCTCAGGCCGACCTGTGATTGCCCTCTAAAGATGGCGAAGTGAGACGTCGACCGTGGAATTGTTGTGATAGCAGCGAGAGTGTCATATGGGCAGCGTGGGATGCTGATACCATGCTTCTGTCTGGGTCCAATCTCTGTCATATACGAGTGAGAAGCTCTCAGAAAAGATTCATGGATATTTGAAATATGATTAACAACTATTGGCGACGAATCAGCAAGTACTGACTAAATAATTTAGGTTCTTCACTTGAAGATGGTAGAAGGTATAGAAAAATAAATTTTGGAATCTTGACTTAAGACGACTTGAATTTTTTGAATAAATTCAGATGTTTTTGGATAACATGAAATAATAAACACTTTCAAATTTAAATGAACGGACCGACACAATGTTAATTTTTAAAAACGTTCTCAAAATAAATCTGAGAGTTTGAAGTTGGGATATTCTTGAATTCCTTCATGCAAATATGTTCTGTTCATAGCAATTTATATAAACATTAAAACTAAGTTTTCATGAGCTTATCTTTCATTTAAAAGCTGTGCATTTCTGCCCAAAATATAATTTCAGACTGATATCTTACCAGTTTGCCCATTGGAAAAAATAAGTCAGAAATTTGTAACAATCGACAGCAGGAAATTTTTGTAAGATTCTGTATTCAATCAATGATGGTATAAATTAATCAGTAATGGTAATGAATACTGCTGAGAGTGCTCAAAGTAATATGATACCACGAAGGTAGTAATATAATATTATGAACAACTCACCTAGCTACACAATCTCAGTAGAATTTCGACTAGTTTTTTCGTACGAAATCAAAAGTGATCACAGATTTTGCAGAATGAATTATAACTTTTGAAGTTAATCATACATCCACAGAATCACTATTAGCTCATTCATTTTTCAGGTGCAGTTGTTGGAACAAATATTTTGTGATTTTGGACCATTGATATGTAAGAATTCTATGCTATGCTATCTGCTGCTCTACTTTATGCGAGCTCGCTATTCCATGACGCAGACAACGTCTGATGTTGCTGATCGCTGGCTGCTAACAGATGCCAATTTCGATCGTCATTCTCATTAACAGGAAATTGCGTTCGATAATAGAGTTCTCTTTAGTCTTTTTAAAAATAACAGCGATGCAAGCCCTTCATATTTGCAGCTCACCTGGTGATTGCTGCTGCATAAGCTGCATAAATAATCGCCGGTAAAACTCCGGTCCGGAGATTGTGCCCTCTTCTGGCAGCAGGTTATTCGAGGCGGTACTTATTCTTCGTTGTGAGTTGATCTCAGGAAGATATGCAATAGGAATATTTTAGATTTCAATTTTGTATGGTAGTTGCAATAGCTCAGTAATACACATGTCGTAATGAACTCGTCTAAGAAGTGAATATCTTCGGAAAAGAAGTAGCGTTGCTGAATGTTAAAACAATGTTGAAAAGCGTGGGAACACATTTTAGCGTCAGTTTGAACGACGAAGAACGAAAAATTAGTGCTATAGCAAAATAAAATAAGTTTCTCTTTGATGAATCAATCTTCGAACAGCTGCAGAATGGATGAAATAGGGTAACAATACATGACTCAATGTAGCGAAATGATTGGGCGGCTTAGCTTACAATAGAATGCACTATTACATACTCGTATATGAGTATTATAATTCCTGTACTGCAGAATCTCACAGCTCAGAAAGCAACGTGCTCAAGTTTGCATTCAGGAAGATCAATAAAACTAACATTAACGAAGTGTTCAATGATCGAGCTATTTTCTAAGAACCAACACACTAAAAAATGCCCGTCAGAATCACTGTGAAATACATAATGAGTAAATGACACTGAGAATTGCTCAGTATGTCCTGACATTTGCATCCCAAACTGCAAACAACTGCGATTTGAAAGTTAGACAGAGTTATGATATGGGAAAGTTTACTTTGTGCTTGTGCTAAAGTACGAAAAGATTGGATTTGAGAGCGATTTTTTGAGCAGAAACTGGTGTAATTGAGCGGAACTAAGACAGGCTGAAGCACGGAACCGACCACGGCGACGAAGATTGCGGCCAGTTATGAGCAGACCACAGCTGCTGTGTGGCCGATAATGCGCCTGCAGAAGCACTATAAATCTTCTTGCTTATTTCTATGAGTTAACGGGCCAGCTACATTGCTTCCAGATACCCTAACAGATGGTCAATACGAGAACATTTTCGGTTGAGGGCTGATGTAATAAGTGAGCAATTCTATCTCTAATATTCCTCGCTGTCGTTTCAGGATATATTAGAAACATGACGAGTTGAGTAATGGATTAAGTGTTGTAACAGCTTTAATGTGAAGTGGCCATCGGATTATGCTAACAACGATGTCTTCGAAAACAATTTTAACTTGGCGCAATCGAAAGCTACTCTAGAAGGGGAAAATTTACCCTGAGAACCACATTTATCAGACATCAAACAAAAGTTTTCAACTTTATTATGCAGTTAATTACACAAAATTCATCTTTCCCGCAAAAATCAAGTTGCATTGGACTACATATTTTTCGGTCTTGGTACAAGATATGCTGGAGGTCATATTCACTATTGGAAAATGTAGTATTGAATAAAGTGAAAGTATTTCCGGCCAAGATATCAGAGACCTTGAAATCCCCGTGAACTTTGGGAGTTAGCAGCGATATGAATTTGAAATAATTATACTCTAAAATTTAAACTTCAATTGTTAATGTTGATGTGCGACTGTAAACTCTTGTGAAACATCTTGAAAAAAATATCGAGAGCGTCATCTAACCTGACACTGATTAATGACATTTTTTTCCCAGCATCGAAAGAAAATATCTCTGATCTCGAACGTTGATATTCTTCCATCCGATGCCGGAGACAGCTTTTCTTCGCCGTGAGATTAACGTTGACTCAATAAATTGTTGACTGTACCACAAATATGTAACTGTATCACAAATCTGTAACTGTATCACAAATCCGTAACTGTATCACAAATCCGTAACTGTATCACAAATCAGTGACCGTCACAAATCCGTAACTGTATCACAAATCAGTGACCGTCACAAATCAGTAACTGTATTACAAATCTGTGACTGTATCACAAATCAGTGACTATCATAAATCCGTGACGATCACAAATCCGTCCCTGTATCACAAATCCGTGACTATTACAAATCCGTCCCTGTATCACAAATCCGTGACTATTACAAATCCGTCCCTGTATCACAAATGTGTGACTGTATTAGAAATTTGCAACTGTATCACAAATACGTGACTGCCTCACAAGTTGATTGCTACTGCAAGACAGTCTTCTTATTAAGACCTATAGGGACAACTGACGCTGATTTAGATATGAAATATTCGCGATCCACATATTTATACAATGTGGAGGAAGATAGGAATTCGTGTACTGTAAAATAGAGTTCAATGAACTACGACATCAACAATGTTTGTAAATTTTATGCAATGGATGAAGCAAACGTGAGGTTAATTGCTCCATTTTGGTTACACTTTTAGCACAAAGGAATTCAATCTTTAAATAGGCTTTGTTCAAATTTAAAATACTGGACTTCGTTCCACAAGAGAAGACAGTGTCTTACCTCACGTGTTGTGCTTACTACTTCTCAAGTAGCGTGAAGGAGAAGATAATAACTCTTAGCCCGTTTTACTGTCGAATAGTGTTGATGAAACAGCTGAGGTTTCTTCGCCATGTGGACTGGTTGAAGACAGTCGAGGAGAGCTTGAGTATGGACCTCGTCTAATATGTACATTCGACGCTTAACGCATTGCGTTGTAACTCCCTCTCGTAACTCCCCCAAATTTTCAAGCGTATCTGTAAATTCGAATATCAAGTTATAACAACAGCGGTTTTCTGTAATTTTAAAGCACTCTGTGGGTCAAACACGAATTTGTTATTAAGAACATGGACAGGTTTGCAGTTTCAAAAAGCGTTATAGAAAAATTAAACAATAATCACAATATAGTTCGAAATCAGAAAGATCATATGCTGGAAGCTTCCAGCGAGTTCTGTGTACCGCTCTGGGTAGCAACTGAGAGTAAATTTAAGATCATAGTTGAGAACAGGGAAAAAACATCGTCCGAGAAGCGTGTTGAAGTTGGCTGGAGGAGCAGAGGGAAGTACGAGCAGGCCATGCACCTGGCTACTTAGTCTAATGAATTTCCCCAAGCTCCAGGAAATCATTTTCCCAGAGGCAGTGGATGCCATGCCTAAGTGGATATAAGGATCGTTCTCTCCAAGAGACCAGCCCTCAAATGAGGTCGTTTACATTCACACGACGTCCACACGGAAACTTTTGTCGGCCGTCGACGCTGAGAGCGATGGAGCGAGCAAAAATATTTTTTAGAGCTGCGAGTGGTAGGAGTTGAGAGGTTTTCGGGCAGTGTTGTGCTAGATAATTGTCACTGCATAAAATATGGTGTTATAGCTTACATTGGCAATTCTTAACATAGTGACAAGACATATAAATTTGTTACTAGTTTCTTTGTATGAAAGATGAAAGCTGGTGACTCACTCTGCAAAACAATATCGACCTCGATTGAATTTAGTCGCTCAGATTTTAGAGCTTGATTTAAAATGGGGTTATTGTTTCACGCTATGAAAATTTAAAAGAGATAGTAAAAATACAATTACGATTTATAGGTATAATCAATCGGGGATTTATACTTTTAGTCCTACTGAACTAAAATTTCCCATAAATTTCGAAATTTCCCAGAAATTTCGTGCAAACCGTTTTTTCTTTCATAGTGCTTTTGTATTATATTGATTAGGGCACAAAAATAAAAAATGTGCGGAAAAATTTAATGGTAGAGTCTAACTCTAAGCTCTCTGAAAATACTTTCTGAATGAACACTAAGTCTTGAAATTAGTTGGGTTCCATAATCAGCACCAAATTTTTTCCTGAACTGATTTAGGAATTTCCAAAAACGAAACCACCGAGTAAATGTGGGTGAGTATCGTATGTACGCAGAGCATAAACAGTAACTCTATTTCTGGTTACGCTTTTGCGTCGCTATTTGGGTCCTGATCAAGAAGTAGCCACAGGATAAACTCTTTTCTTTTTAAATCTTAATTTTACTGTACATGAACTATAGAACATTTGATACCTAGAAACAATACTTTTATGTACTACTTTAGGAAGATAAAAGTAACTATTCGCACTCAAGGGAGAGAACCAAACCGCGGAATATTGACACAATATGGCGCCCACGTGGCTCATCGAGTGCATTTGTTGCAGCAGCTGTTTTTTGAGGGCACTTCACGCTATTGCCCTCGTATCTGGTGACGTGATCGCACTCGCCCTGTCACCTACATGGTTCTAAACCCTCTTGTGGCCAAGACCACGTGTACAAGTGGGGCACATACTCTCAAGAACACTCCAGCGAGCGTTGCAGGGGCGTGCACATACTGTACATGCTGTACATACTGTGCGCATTGTACATACTGTACTTACTGTGCGCATTGTACATGATGTACGTATTGTACATGTTATCCGCACTGTACATGCTGTACGTATTGTACATGTTATACGTACTGTACATGCTGTACGTACTGTACATGCTGTACGCATTGCACATGCTGTACGTATTGCACATGCTGTACGTATTGCACATGCTGTACGTATTGCACATGCTGTACGTATTGCACATGCTGCACGTACTGCACATGCTACACGTACAACGCATGTTGTACGTACTGCACATGCTGCACGTACTGCACATGCTGCACGTACTGCACATGCTGCACGTACTGCACATGCTGCACGTACTGTACACACTGCACGTAGGTAATATGTATAACACAACAGAGAAGTGATAGGAGCTCAGAACCTGACCATAACTATTATTATGCTCAATATTATGCTCGAATTAAATAGTAATAAAGTGAAACAGCTGAGGTGCCATTTAACTTTAGCTGCTGTAGAAATGAAGAATCATCCTTCCAGAATTACCTTCGAAATTTCGACTCTAACAGAAGTAACTTCCATTATTTATTCAAAGGATCAACGCAGTTCGAGTTCAGTTTTTAAATAAAGCTTATCATAGCTTATTGAGTGAAAAAACCGAGAAGTTTAAGCCCTACTACTGCACAATACAGCACTCTACTACTGCACACACAGCACTCTACTACTGCACACACAGCACTCTACTACTGCACAATACAGCACTCTACTACTGCACAATACAGCACTCTACTACTGCACATACAGCACTCTACTACTGCACACACAGCATGCACAATACTTTATTTTTACATTTTTCTCAATTTAGGAAAAGCGCAGGAGGGAAATATTTATTTTTTAGCTGTATCGATAGAAATCAAGGCTCGCATTGGCTCAAATATCTCGGCAAAAATCATAATTAATTGTAAATGTACACAAATACTTTACTATACTATTAATATTCAAAGTCTTATAGCAAGAGAAAATATGTGATGCAAACACAATTTTCCTACTTGCAAAACAGAATTTGAGTGCACAGCATATTCAAAGCAAAAGTTTCTAGAGAAGTTGGGCGTCCTGCATGAACTAGGTTAGGGTGATTAAGTAGCGGCAGCAGAGAACAGTTGATGAGCTACAGTTGCTACTTAATTTGTAATGGAAATTATATTGAAGGGACACACTGCTTGTTGCGCTGTGTGTCATTGAAAGAAAGATTCACAATTAAAATGATACACACGTTTAGTTTTCAATTCCTTATCTATTAATTTTAAAGTTATGCGAAGCTTAAGGTCCACTAAAGATTTATGTTAATTTAGATTGAAAAAGAATAAGAGGAAATTCATAAGTTCAAAGGACAGGCAGGAAAAAGACAAGCTTTTAATTTCCAAACCAGTTCCAAAAAGTTATCAACGAGCTCAAATTTAGGGCAGTGATATAAAATTTTTGATTGGAATTCAATTTAAGGGACATAAAAGCTCATTCAGTATTCAATCTATATATAGGTCAATTTTTACACGGTGGTTCATTGTAATTGGCCGTTCAAGCCCAGATGTAAGAATTATCTCCTTCATTAATGGATTTATTTTCATTGCACCAAATTCGCAGACTTCTAACAATATCTTCTGCTCAACAAGTAGTCAATTTAGTTAAACAGAACATTATTTATTTGGGTGCTTTTGTGAGCTAACAAGACTGGTTCTGTAGCAACACTCGATAGGAATTGGAAATTTATATATTCATATGTAAGCATTTACAAAGTTCTTTATATTTATAATCACCTCTTGTATCTTGAAAGCTAAATGTCAAGTTCCATGAGTGATAAATAACGAACATTATTATTCCATTTCCGGAACTGAAAAAAGTATGAAAGCGGAGTTCTTAAGTTCGAAGATACTCGTATTATGACGGACTGCTTACGTTCTCTTTATTAAAGTAATTACAGATATGATAAAATTACAAAATTATTAGGCCTAAAATACATAACCGAATGAAATGGAGAACTCACGGGTTGATCACTGATACATGATTCTCATTAGTCTTGAATATCTTAATAGTTTTGGATAAATATAAGATACACAACTCCATAAATGAAACCTCTGTTTAACAACCCCGAGACTGTGTATCAATGCTCGTAGGAAGAAACCAAGGATTTGCGGTAGGAAACCGACTGCAAAGTACTACTGTGTAGTATACCACTGTAGTAATTGTTACCACTGTAACAATTGTTGCCCAAATAGCAATTGTTGCCTAGAATAATTAGATCTTAACGATCTTAATATTAGTCATTTTAAGAATGACAGCTACCTGGATAACAGAGAAAATATTAGCTTAAGAAGTAGTTCTTGCCAAGGACTACTATTTATTATAGTAGTCCTTGGTTCTTGCATAAGTCAGTCATCTCTACTGAAATGAGATTATCCGTTAATTATTCGACCTAATTGCACTTACCTTCAAGACTTCAAGCCTTCCACTGCATATCTCAATCTTAACGACGCTGTTTTGACTGTTTCCTGTAATGCATTTCATTAGGATCTAGGAAACAGGTACAGGCATCGAGAATTACAGGAACTGAATAATATTTACACGAAATTACGGACAAATTGAACACGTTTGCTTTTGGCATTTTGGTTTCATTGAAGCTTTTAGATGACCGTTTGAGAATTTCAATCCACAAGAATGCTTACAATAACATTTATTCATAAGTTAGTTCGGTTCTGAACTTATTTGTGTGTTTTATTAGAGTCCACTAGAGCTAGAACACCAGTACGGAAAATTAGTTTTAAGCTCCATGCCAGTGTTTGTATGTCTATCAATCATGGCATTACCATTTGCATTCAAACTAAAACTTCGTTAACTGAACTTCAATTTCAGAAGAAAAGTTCATAAGCAGTGATGGCGTACAACACCTGTCATAAGAGGAAATAGAAGAAAATACGCCGTTTTGTCACCCCGATAGTGTGATACTGTTTGTTGTCGCTTTATCGTAATGTATTCCTCTCTACAATCATTCCTTTTAAAATAAGTTGATTATGTCTACTCTAGAGTGTATATTTTCAACCCTGTTTGCGCATGCATGCTTGCACACACAGTCTGCCGCCCATTCACATGCAAATTGCGGTCTCTTGATCACTACACTGCCCAGGATGCATGGCCCACCAGATGCTCGAGTGGCCTCTGTAACTGATATCGGTTTCCAGGATTCCTACTGAGAAGTACTTTGCATTTCACTGGCATTGACAGTTACTACTATACTAGTGTACCCAGCCGTCACAAATGACGGCAGGGATTCCGTGATAATACTTCAGTGGTACTAGTCAATGAACAACAATTCCAACTATTTCTATTCTTCTCCTCTCGTGCAAGTTCTCTTGCGCCATGTTAGTTGTCCTCTCCACAAACCTATCTCTTTCGATTCTTCTTCTTTCGTTGAAGTCTTCTTACGACGTGGTGGCTTTCCTTTCCGCAAATCTTTCCTTTTCTAATCTTCTCCTGTCTTCTATTTCTTCCTGTGACATCGTAACGTATACTTCAGCTTTTCTTGCGCTATCCATCTTTATTCACTCTTCACTGTTTTATTTCGAAGACGTTTGCCTCTTTAGACGTTTTTTTCACGATCACGGTTCATCCTTGCTTTACGTTCTTGGTAAGTTTTTTGAGAGATAGCTCTCCTTTTGCTGAGATCTTTGCCTTCTTTTCTTCCCGTATGCTAGTCTACATTTCTTTCCTTCTGGTGTTTCTTCCATTGTTCTAATGAATTTTTCAGATACAATTTATATCCAAAAATATACGGCATATCCACTTTTCTATGATATTAAGGCCGTTCAAAAGCGTCTTGTCGTTGAGAAAAGTTATATTCTAATTATTATTTTGGGCTGCCACAGGTAGTTGATGACTTCTTGATGAGGAAAACCATCTTCCAGCAAATTACTAAGGCAGGCGGGCAAGCGGAGCTCCTGGCACATCCTGGCAAAATATATTCGAAGTAGCTTATGCACGACAGGATCAAAAACTCAATCAAAAATGCAATTCATGTACCACGCTCAAAAGAGGGATATTATCAAAACAAAAAGCACCGAGTTACTTTTCAAAGCGAAGCGGTGATTTTAGAGACTCACGGTGTGTCGTTGGATGAGGCAGTCGATGTAAAGGTGCTCGACCAACAGCATAGTTTGAAGTAGAAATATGCAGTCACCGATTAGAAGAAGACTGTATCTACGCTACCCTTTAAACGAATGTTTCCCCATCTTTCAATGAAACAAAAAATTGTAATGATGTACAGTGGTGGAAATAATAAGACACTCTACATTTTTGCTCATGTCTTTATAAATATTGATTAAAATACAATAAATTTTGGACCATAGGTAAGGAATAAAACAATAAGTAAGTGTACGTTCATATTTTATATTACAGTATAGTTTTTGTACAGTTATTACAAAAATACTCTTCAAATGATCAAAATTTGATAGAAATAAAGATAAGACAGCTTGTAAAAATTTACGTCTATTCGAAATACTTTACCTTTGACAGCAAAGAATAGAATCAAAACAACACACCAGTGTTCCCCTAGACTGCAAGTAGACATTGTGATATCTTATAATCAGGTTTAAGTTGTGAAAAATCTAAATTTTACAGTATGGGCATCTCTCGGAATTTGAAAAAGGTCAAATAATTGTTCTAAATAGTCAAGAATGCTCTTATAATTCAATTTCGAAGCAGATTAAGAGGTCAAGAACAGTAATTCGAAATTTTTTGCTAAATCCAGAAGCATCCGGATCAAATAAATCCCCTGAACGTCTACCCAAGCTTACTCTAGCCAGTCGGCGCCGAATGCTACGTGAGGCTTCATCTACAAGTTCCAAAAATCTTCAAACGTGTCTAAAGTTGAATGTAACTCCCAGAAGAGTTAGGCGGATTCTCAATACTTGAGAAAATTTTTTATTTAGGAAGAGAAAACCAAAACCAGAGCTGAAGAAGATAGACAAGAAACGACGAAAAGAGCGGGTGAGGGAAAAAGTACAATGGAATGTTGACAATTGGGCAAAAATTGTCTTCTCAGACGAAAAGAAGTTCAATTTGGACGGGCCCGAGCGTTTTCAATACTATTGGCATAATTTGAAGAAGGATTATCAGATCTTCAGTAGAAGGTAATTCAGAGAGGGATCACTGATGATTTGAGGAGCTTTTTCAGCAGAAGGTAAGGCGAGTCTGGTACAGATGAAGGGAAAACAAAATTCATTGAAGTACGCTGAAATATTGGAAAAATTTATATCATTTTTAGATAATTTTCACCAGAATACTGCTGTGTTTCAGCAAGACAATGCGGCCATCCACACTACAAAACACACAAGAGAGTGGCTTAATGGTCACAATATCCGCACTTTGAGTTGGCCAGCTAAGTCGCCAGATCTAAATCCTATAGAAAACCTATGGGGTATACTGGCTAGACAAGTTTACGCCGATGGCAGACGATATGAAACAAGCAGGAGCTTTGGCGTGTTGTCTAGCAGTGCTGGGGAAAAATTCCCCAATAAATTCTTAGGAATTTAGTGAAATCAATGAATGATCATTGTCTAGATATTTTGCAAGGGAAAGGAAATACTTGTAAATACTAGTCATTTTGATTTTTTTTGTCGACAACATACATGGTTTCTATGAAAATATTATTTAGGACAGGGTGTCTTATCTTTATTTCCATCAAATTTTGTTCCTCTGAAGAGTATTTTTGTAATAACTGTACAAAAACTATACCGTAATATAAAATTTGAATGTACTTTTACTTCTTGTTTTATTCTTTACCTATGGTCAAAAATTTATTGTATTTCAATCAATATTTTTAAAGTTACTAGATCCACACGTGAAAAATCACGGTTTTTACTAAATTTTTCATTTTAATTTGCCAGTGGACGCAGGCTTTGCGATAGAGTTTTCCTATTGATGGATGTGCCTTTGGTATCCACGACAATGCTTACAATACATGTATACCCTACAGAATTTCCTCTTATCTAAATCCGTAAGAGCGTCTATTATACGGGGTGGCCCATAAGTAAGATACCATTTTAAAACTATTTTAAAGAAAATCACAATTCCGAAAACAATAACTCAATTTCCAAAATCGTTGGCCTTATACGAAGTGGTAGCCAGGTTACTGGTCAAACTAACTTAAAACATTTCTTTTCGTATTATCAATTAAAAATATCAAAGCATCATGATAAATTTCAACAGAGAAAGGTCCAAAGAAAATTTCTATTTGTAAAAATAAACCGATTGTGTATTCTGGATACCATAATGCAAGTGAAAGGAAATTAAATTGCCACAGAAAAATAACGCAATAGAATGATTTCTTGCATTTCTTAAGCTTTATCCTTGATGCTATCAAAGCTATCGATTAGAAGAGTGTGACACACGGACAGACGGACGCAGCTCTTATTATAGTATAGATAGGCAAAAATGTAGAGTGTCTTATCATTATTTCCACCACTGTAGCATTGGGTTCCGTATCGTGACTACCTCCAGTGACCTAACCAGGGGTCTCTTACTTGGGATATTTGATCTCCTCTCCGCGCGAAGTTTCAACTGCTACGAAGAAATTCAGCTGGAAAAATATGCTAGATGGCTTATGTACGGTGGGATCTAAAACTCTAATGCAGTATTTCGACTTTTGAGCATATATTCCAAAAACTATATTTACCATTGTATTTTAGGTATGAAATTTCATGATATCTCATCTTGTTATTCAGTTGACGAACCTTCTGTCTAAATCCCTAAGACCGTGACAGAGAGACGGACCAAGCAAGCAAGCGCGCAACAAACTGTGTATTATTATATACTCGTAGTGGGATTGGCTACTTGCTAGTAGAACTAGTTGTTAACACCGGTTACTGGCTAGTAGAACTAGTTGTTAATACTGGTAAGTGGTTAGTGGTGGTAGTACACATCAGCCTGTTTTATTTTCTCTACTAAATAGTTTCCTTGGAAATTCCACGGTTTAGCTTTGATTAATTTGAAATCTATGCTATAATAAGAGCCGCGTCCGTCCGTCCCTCCGTCTGTCTGTCTGTCCGTCCGTGTGTTACACTCTTCTAATCGATAGCTTTGATAGCAACAAGGATTAAGCTTAAGAAATACAAGAAATCATTCTATTGCATTATTTTTCTGTGGCAATTTAATGCCCTTTCACTTGCATTATGGTATCCAGAATACACAATCGGTTTATTTTTAACAACAGAAATTTTCTTTGGACCTTTTTCTGTTGAAATTCATCATGATGCTTTGATATTTTTAATTGATAATGCGAAAAGAAATGTTTTAAATTAGCTTGACCAGTAACCTGGCTACAACTTAGTATAAGGCCAAAGATTTTAGAAATTGATTTCGTGTCACGCTCTTAAGAATAGATTAGCACTGGCGGTCTTGGTTTCAGTTCACTGGTACTATAATAAGTCCCTTTTCAAAAAAATTAGAGTGATCCAGAGCTTTATATACTCGAATCCGTATCGTGGATACCGAGTTCGGCGGGGTATTGCATATTACAATATACATACACAAACTCGCAGTTGCTTTCAGTAATGCTGAATTTCTGTATCTAGGATATGACACGAATGGCCATAATACTTCTATTGCAGCTCAAAAATACTGTATTCTGAGTGTTTATTACTGTCACAAGAAAAATAAGTTACCTTTGAAATAGGCTTAAGTATGGAAACTCCACTCGAACAAAAATAAGACTGAATCGAGAGCGAAAAAGGAGAACGAGAGAAAGTTTAACTCAAGAACAACAAGCTGTTGTATGGCAACAGAGGCGGGATCAGTATGCAAGTAGATCACAAAAACGACTAGAGGCCATACGCTCAGCAGCAAGACTAAGGCAGGCGCAAAGGCGTGAACGGAGTGATGATGACCAGCGTTATGTTCGTAGAAGGAGCGTTATGTTCATTTCCCTTTAATTCCAGCATTTGCAATAACGATTAATAAGTCTCAAGGACAGTCCTTTTCAAATGTTGGAGTATACTTGCCATCACCTGTTTTCTCTCATGGACAACTGTATGAAGCTCTTAGTCGAATAAGAAATAGGAATAAGATTAAAATAGCTATTAAAGAAACTGATGTTCAAGGAAATTTGGTAGATGATTTGTTTTTCGCTAGGAATGTTGTCATTAAAGAAATACTCAATTATAACGTTTGTCCTTTGTAAATATATATAAAACTGAATATATTGCATTGCGTTCTTATATGTAATTTTATTTAATATCCTTCCAACAGTATTTGCCATCAGTTTTATGGCACGGGTACACTAGTTCAGCATAAACCACGTGAATTTTCACGTGTGGGTCCACTAGTGAGCTCTTTTCTAGTGGGATAGTGGGATAATAATTATGGATAGCAGCCTTTGCTCTACTGGTGATTAGTTGACAAAGTAATGAGGAGGAAAAACTCATCAGTAAACCGATTATACATAATCATTTCCAATAGCTGCAAATCAAGTAGATTGTAGACAGTTCTGCAACATCCTTGTCTTTCAAGGCATAAAATTTACTTTATAGAATCGAAACTCCGCTAAGCATATTTTATCGATCGCGCATTCTTGAAAACTTTGAGTCCAGGTTGCTCCATTTTTGATGTTTGTCAAACGCATCGCAGCAAAAGGAAATCTCTTTGCTCATTTCCATGCTGTGCCCTCAAGGTCTTTGGTCCCCAGAGAGAGGTGGAGGGGGAGAGGAAGAGGGAGGTGGAGAGGAATAGGAAAGGGGATGAGGGGTACGTTACTTAGGGATCTTTGATGCGGTTAGCCTTTCCTTCATTTATTGTGGGTACAGAAGAGGGTCGTGAGTTTACACAGAGAGGGAGAGACAGAGAGGGAGGAAGAGAACAAGGTTCAGCCGTAATGCTATTGTATTTAGCATCCCTACCACACTCGGTACACGACACTGGTGACAGCAATCGATAAAGTGCACGGATCATGGTTGCGGTCCCCCTATTTTAAAGCGATAACGCGCACTAGTCGTGGATTTCGACCACGATTTTCAAGTGATAACGCGTACGAGTCTTGTATTCGGAACCTTAATTTCTCAGCATCAACTGTCACTGTGTCGTAAATTGGACTGCAATATTAATGTAATCAAATATTCATGTCGTGCGTTGTAATTTGGAGGTCCTTTGTTGCAGAGCGTTGAAGAATGTCGTTACCATTCTCAAGGTACAGTTCTGTATCCCACAACTAAGAGTCCTGTGACATAAATGACGATGATTTCGTATGATAAATTGTTAGTTTACACTCGCGAATTTGTGGCTTGAATTTCATACTTTGGGCAACTTTTCTTATGAGCAAATGCTCGTTACCGACTCGTGCATAACTCCCATCATTTCTGCGTCCGAGTGCTTACAATATCATCACTAATTCTTTGTAAAACAATGAAAAACAACAAACATTCGAAAAACAACTGGGAGTTATATTATTATTATTATTTAGTCTAAAGCTCTTACAGTTTCGCTGTTGTTGTACCCAAGAGACAGTCCTGGTAGCTCTCAGTTGTGGTGAAGCAAAGTCCCCAGTCACCTTCAGTTGTTCTGAATCTTTCAGGAGTGTGTCTTTACTGCTGCAGTGTCAGCTACATTTAAAAGTATTCTACGAGATACAAAAATTCACTTTTCTTGCTTGAAATAGCGCACATGAAGCCAAATTTTCCCACATTTTTCACATGCAGCTATATGTTTTACAAGCGGCTTATGTTTACACTTGGTCATAGTTTCCCTTTTCCGTATTTCACACTCCTAGGTTTCTTCAGTGTGTCTTTTGTATACTAGTCTCATTCTATGTCACATCAAGTGAATTTTTGATACCCAGTTGAAACTCGTTGAACATTCTGAACATTAATTCTAGAGCAGTGTCTTGTTTGGCTTCAGTGGCAATTCTGTATTGCTTTTCGTCGACTTTTGCACCGCGGTCTGTTTATATTCGGACCCTCATTATGCTCCCGCTTTTTTTTGCCTTACAGTGGCAAAAGTTTACCAGCTAAAATTGTTTCTGAATAATGACTCATAATTATAACGTTGCATTCTTCAGGATAGAATAATAGAGTGACCTAATACCTTTAATAAATACTATCGTAATCTTGCCGCAAACTATCAGCGAACTCAGACCAAGCGCGATTAATGCTAGTAGTGAGAAACTGCAATATTTAATACAAGGGAAGACTATTAGGTGCACTCAAGAATTTCAAATCTTAATTGAAGTGAGAGGCAAATGAGTAATAAATGTTGAGTCACTTACGATTGAAAGTCAACTTATATCCTCAGTTCCTGCTAGATTGCACTCTCAATTTGTTTTCCCCTTAAAATTAATGCAAACGTTTTGGTGGCTGTTAGACGAGCCGACTGCGTCTTCAGAGAGCTCTATGCTCGATTAGATATTTTTCAACTTCAAAGAAAAGGCAATTTCCAGCAATGGATGCGTTAAATTCGCCAATGCCTTGATAGAAATTGTCTGAAGAGACCATGGCTTTTGATCTCTGCTGTAGAAATGAATTCATACGGCTGAGAAAGGATTTTTTTCTCGAAACTTGAGCTCAAAATTGTTTGATACAATTACACTGTTTAAGTAAAAGATTTATTTTTACTCTGTTGCCAGGTTCCAAAATCCAATTAAAGTTTTCGAGGAATTCTAACTACTAAGCTTTTCGCTTATTCTAATTTCTTAACGGACCACTTTTGGAGTTTTTTCTGATATAATTGGGATACTTTGTTGGCTGTCGAAAGCAGGGCGCTTAGGTATGCAAATTGAGAGAGAAATTTGCCATAAAAGCGTAATTATTTGGATCGGCGAGCAGCCGAAACGCCTCTCTTCTTCAGCGCGTGTTTCCAATTATTGTTCATGAGAAGATTTGCACGATCCAAAACTAGGTGAAAATAGTAAGAAATAAGCGCTGTGCTTCCAAAATTGAGGAGTAATAGAAGTAAACGGCTTCTGTCGGAAAAGGAACATACAATAGGACTATAAGCGGTGGAATGTTCCATGTCTCTGAAAGTGACTTAGGTTCCTTAACTGCAGTGTTTCGTATTGTGCTGCGAATGCATGACAGTACACGAAAGATTTAGAAATGGCATGAGAGTTTGAGAAGATTAAAGAGATATTCACTATAGAAAATAAAAATTAAACGAATACCTTGTAAATTTAAGTGAGTACCTGTGTAACTTTGCTAATATTATGGTTATTAGTTCGTATTATCGATGGATCCAGAATGTTGCACTTATTCTGCTTTGCTATGCACATAGACCACTGTCAAACATGTCTTTTTATTATATGCTAAATTCTTCAAATTTAAAAATGTTTGAGTACGTCACTTAAGATACGAAAACATTGACGATATTTTAAATATCTATTGGTAGTAGAGTTTTACAGAAGCCAAAATATGTATCCGTAAGTAGTCAACTTTAGTCTGACTTAAATTCTAAATGAATTTTATAGTAAATATAGATCTTTCCTGCTACTCTGAAGTTACATCCTAAAAAATATTTTCAATGTATATTTTAATCACGGATCCAGACTTATTTTCAACTGTAACGTGATAAAATTGCTTGCGCTGTGAATCATTTTTAATAACGATCAAATTCACAGAATTCAATGAACTAAACGAAGATATTTTCCAGAATATTTTTACGCACAAATGCGCAAAGCATATTAAAAAAATGTTAAATACGGTAAAACTTCCAATTTGTGAGCTACATAAATTACTCACAGAGAGCTATTGGAGGTTGAAGGTATGATAGCTATGAAGTTATTATTAGCCTCAAATGTAAGTTTGTATCATTTACTCGTAAGATAGTTTTACGTAATTATTATTTGTGTCACATGTGACTGTGTACTATTCAAGATAGTTATATGTAGGCGGTATAAGTCTTCCATGTAAGTACTTATTCATACTATGCAGCACTCCCAGGGACAGCTGTATTTCAAATTATGCACCAAATATGCAGGTATGTCTTGTAATACATTCAGGTCTTAACGCTGAAGGGGTACAGCGAAGCCAATAATTGCAGGAGTCGCTGTCGTTACTTGAACGGCTGTATTTGAAGAGATCCAGATCGACAGGACTAATGAGTAAATGTTAGCATTTTGATAGGCGGAATAACAAGCTGTTTTAGCAATTATTGAAAAAGTGAAGATCAGAGCTTGAATTTTTCGAAGATAGGTTTTTTCATCAATATTTCGTTCAGTTTTGGAAGCGTCCAGGAAGCTGGATGGGATTGCAGTTTAGTGACTGATTGAACGGACGAAGTGGAGCAACTTTGTGAGGTAAGTACGTTCCGCATAGTGAAGTCTCCAGATAATATGACGAGCTTGTATATTGCAGAAAGTTACATGCATGCACGATACAATGAACTTTTTCTTCATGCTTCGTGATTTTTACAGACTGTTTGTGGATTTCTTTAGCTGTATATTAAGGAAAAGATCCTCCTGGCAGCAAAATTCTGTTCTACATCATTGCTTTCAAAACTGTAACACAATCTCCTGGCATCGTTTTATACGATAAGGCTTTATTTGTTGATAATAAAAGTCAATATAACTGATATAAAACTGCATAAAAATGCAACCATTTTTGCAACTGATTTCTCGACGCACATTCGCCCAAAATTCATGTGTTTCATTGCGCAGCATATTTTATCCCGTATTTTACGGATGGTAAACCGAAAATGTAAACCTGAGAAAGATACTTTACATTATATTTTAAGTGAACATTCCAAGACACGTCGTTACTCTTCGTTTTCAAGTTCATGACGAAAAGATTTCCAGTGTACTCTATGGGACTAATTCAGTGGCTGTAATTTAACTGTAAAGAGCTTATAAAAGCGGTGTAATCAAAGTGTCTGGAATTACCTGAGGCTCCGAGGACTCGGAGATTAGGACTTAGATTGCTGAGTGGGGAGGCAGGGACATTACACGCATGAATGATTCAAGAGTTCAGTTCAGGTTAGCTTTTTTCAGGGCAAATGTGAGCAATAAAATGGTGAAGTCTTACATGTCGTTTCACATTCAATAGATATAAGAAATACATAGGTGAATTTTTCATTGTGAGTTTTGCGCTTACATTGTACAAGATTCACACATACTCCATACTCATAAAGTATGAATTTTGTCCCGTTCAGATGAAATAAAGTGTCAGTTTTCAAGCATATTTTGCGAATAAAACAATTGCTCCTAATATGGACAGTGAGTTAAGCTCTTAATAAATTATCGTTTTGTGTGCATAGGAATATTATTTTCTACAACTATGGTAATATGTTAGGGTATAGAATATTTTTCGGTCCCTTGATACTATTTATTGATATACATAATATTATCATTAAATATATTTAACAGAGATGTGCATTAAATGCAACATTTTCTGGATATGTACCTTTACAAAGAATCGTTTTTGAATTAAAATTAACTGAGCTGCTACCAGGCTAAACAGAATATTTGTGCTAACCCAGTCGAGTCTACGAGCTCGATTTTCTTACTATTGTAGACAGCCAAATTATGAGTAAAAAATGAGTCACCCATCCGAAGTGTGGGACATCGGAGAATTTTTTACCCACGATTAAGTGATAAGACCAAACATTTTCCCATGGTATGTGTTGAGTTCAGTTACAGTAAATATTTCTAAACATGGTTTTTTCAAAGTGAAAACACGTTCTCATGTATTTTGTAAATTTTCCTCTATTTTTCATTGATCACATTCAGCTGCCATCAACACTCCTTGATTTACATATTAGCACAAGTGTTTCTAAAGTAAATTTCATTCTCTGAATCTTAAAGGCCTCCGTCAGTGTAACACATCTGAATAGGATTACCATCTGTTTTAAAATCTTGACCGCCTGTAAACTTGATCTTGAGAGCATTTCTAATAATTCTCTCGCATCTACAGTTTGCTAACTAACTAATGCTAATTGATGCCATTCTCAGGACATTTGCATCTGGCTTGAAATGGCTAGAGCTCACTTAGTTTGGAAGCTTTAGCTGAGCTCCAGCGTCCCTCGCTCTACTGATCAATTATGGCTGGAAGGAAGAGGTAAACTCTCTCTCACCTGCCCTCATTCAAGACCAAATTGCCTTCCTGCCCTCGTGCCTCGAATAATCGATACAGCGTCAACATTGCCTCCAAGCCTCCTCAACTCACGATCAAGAATTAAAAATTCTCCACCAGTTCCATAAAGAAACATGAGCAGACCCGCTGAAGTTAGATTAATGCCTCCGTAGAGTTTCTTCAACAAAATATTTCCTGCAAAAGTTGTTCTAGAACAGTTTAAATTTGACATTAGGGGCATCACGTGTCTCACGTAAAAATATGATAGTTTGCAAGTTTGACAATAGCGCTAGAGTTTTATCAGGAGAGGACAGGTATCTTGTATCGAGCAGCTTGCATAACGTTACACGCAAACTGATTTAAATTAACGAGTGATACTTGAATTATTCTCGTTTCCTATTGTTGGTGACATTATCTGGCTTGAAGACGCAACTGTGCATAATAGAGGGTATTTTGAGGGTAAACAAGAACAATAGCCTCGAAAAATACAACCCATTTAAAAAACTATACCAACCGCATCACTGACAAACAGTACACATTCTCGGCGAGAACGATGGACTAGTAGTATTTTCTAGATGGAATAATACAGTGGTACAAGTACCATTTTCTCACACTTCATTAGGATAATTGTGTAGGTTACAGCTACACATTTTACATAACCTGGTACTGCCTTAAATATGTATGATGCTCAGATCTTCTATGAGTTATCTGATGGTCTCAATTCTATCTTAAAAGTTATGAAAATTACTACTGTATCATTTTGAACTATTAACAGAGACATATACACTATGCCTTATGATTCTCAACTTATCTGTGTGTGTTTATATGTTGAATAATCAAAAAAAGAGTCAAGGCTCTTTACCTGGAGGTTGCTGTAGATGTATCGTTAATTACTGAGAAAAAATATAATGTAATATTATAGGCCGTCCAGAATACGTGAAATTTTTCTTCATTATAATTACATCTATTTAATTACAAAAACAGATTATAAAACTGAATATTTTATGTCTGCTGAATTGCTGCACAAGCAAGCATGAGAAGCAATGGAGCACCTCGTACAGATGCTCAAAATTCATATTAAAAAAAAATTCTTTTGATTGTGAGCCCTAGTGTGAAAGAATCAATTTTTTGATGAGATTATGTCGGTTCTGAGCATTATAAATCCAGTCATTAAAACTCTGTATTGTTCTTATTTTAAAGATAAATTCGAATTAAAGTGTAGGTTAATTTTACAGTCCGTAAATAAAGAAAGAAGGTTTTCTAATAAGTGTTTACTATTGTACTGGACCTATGAATAGAAGAGTAGCTTTTGGTAGTATGATGGTGAGTTCTGCAGTGTAAGATCGTGTGATAAAAATGCAAATTTTAGTAGTAAGATGTATGCTCTGACGTATAAGATTTTTTTGACAACATTTGGGAATGATATAACTTGTTCCGAAGTCTCTTGGACTTTATACATTTTTCTATAGCAGAGTTACTGCACATGCCAAATTCGACTCGTTTGTAATGCATAGTCATAAAAAATATATTATTTTAATCTGTCTATATAAGCTTTTTGCCAATAAGTAATGACGCATAACACAAGAAAAATGTTTCAAGTATTTTTATAACATGCAATAAATTTGTCGGCTGATTGAAGCCACATTACTCATTGTGAATTCATGTATCTGTTGCAAATAAAGCAAATTTCCCTTAATAGTGTTAGGAAATTCAATTCAAATGAAACATATAGTTAACTTCATTAAATAAACAAAAACTTCATTTCAGTTAGGGTGAATAAGCCTGGATGCTCGCATTTTATTATTTTATCATTAAATATAAATGATCGTGCCTCTGCATAAATCATTTAAACAAGAAAGTAAGGCCGGCAGCATAGATCGGTGCGACTGCGTAAAGTCAAAACCAGGATTCCGCAAAATAACATCCGTGTTTAGCAAGCCAAACGTCAGCGATGTTTATTTTACGTAGAAAAATACAAGCTGGGCTGTAAAAAGCCAGTAGAAGGTCGTTAACAGTTACGAGGAACTGTAGGGGGTCCTCAGTCCGACCCTTGGGGACCACAAAACTGCTCTCTGAACGAGGAATAAGAGATAATTTGTTGTCCCTCAGGAGCCATGAATATTGTCGCCCTCCTCAAGTACGCAACCAGAGCTCACAATTCGAGCAAAATTAGCACACAGTCATGAAATTATTGTGCAACAGGAAAAAAATGCGATCAACAGGGACCAGTTATGTAGGTTCAGCTATCCGCCACACGCTGACAGACACAGCATTACAATTTGTTAAATGAATGTTTCAGAACTTAACTGAGTATGGGTAGTACGATGCTAAAACATTATTTTCATTCTGCAACCACCAAGCAAACTGGGATGTAACCACCAAGCAAACTGGAATGTAACCACCAAGCAAACTGGAATGTAACCACCAAGCAAACTGGGATGTAACCACCAAGCAAACTGGAATGTAACCACCAAGCAAACTGGAATGTAACCACCAAGCAAACTGGGGTGTAACCACCAAGCAAACTGGGGTGCAACCACCAAGCAAACTGGGGTGCAACCACCAAGCAAACTGGGGTGTAACTACCAAGATGGAGAAAAAAGTAACGATAAACGTTTTTAAATACAAATATTTTAGTGAATTTTATTATCAGTGATGAAGTAGGAAACCAAATCATAATTTTTCTGACCTTTTATTAGGAGGATTGAAAAGCTAAGGATGATTATTATTTATTATTATTTGCAGGCTTCTTCTAAAATAACGAGGCCGTTATTATGTACCATAAATACTTTGTCATGTATATTTTTGAGAAAAATAGTATCGACGACGACTAAAGTATAAGAAAGGAGCTGCCAGAACTATTGTTGTGTCAGTGCAGATATTCAAGACACGAGATGAGGAAGCTGTTATATTTAGTTATTTTTGTATCAAGACAAATTTTTTGTGCCTGGGATTTAGGTGTGACATTTCTACAAAAATGGCTGAAAATTATTACAATAGACACCAATCTTTAGAATTTTCTCTATACTCTAATTATTTTTTCACTTCCATTGCAATTGTTGGTAACCCAAATGAACAAATTCATACTTGTCTCATGAGAATAGACGGGCATTACGTTTCCTAATTATTTCAATTGCACTAAGTTGATTACCATTGTTTGCATATTCTTTTGAGCATAAATATTCACACACCATGTGAAGCTGCCGCTCTTTGGTGAGTAAATTTATGCAACACAATGCAAGTTGCTGTGCAGTTTGTTGATTGCACTACAATTTGATGATGGCATCAAATGATGACGGCAGTAGGCATTCCCGTGCTAGTTTCTTTAGTGAGGAGCAATATAGTAAAGCCTTTCTCTCATTGAAATACACTTGACCCAAGTTATGAAGTGTGTCTCATACTGAAGGATGATGTTGGGGCTACAATGAATATTTTTCTTGTCCATCAAACGGAATTCCATTGGTCCATTCAACTCATTAGAAAACTACATATTTTACCATGAATTATGAATTTACTATGGTGCATGACATCATATTAAAGTATTTCAGTACTCAGAAAAATATAATTTTTTTAGATCTCTTAGTTCAGAGGTCTATCTGTCTAATACATGAGATTATTGTGGCTATCTTTGCATTTGCTTAGAAGCAGCTGAGTGAAATATGAAGGGTTGAACCCGTAGACTAGTTAGATGATGTGTGTATAACTCTTTCTGACCGCTATACATATAGCGGTCATAGAGGAGTAGACAGTAGAATATAGGTAGAGATGCGCCATTGAACTTTTATCATACATTTAATATGGAGCAAACTATTACAACTTTCAGTTTTTTTGCTTGTTTCTAGGACACAGCTTGGAAAAACATCGGAAATGGTTATGAAAAATGATTATCTAAATGAAAAATCCTTAATAAAATAGGTTTTTATCAAATACATAGGTTTGCACCTATGTATCGTAATGGTAAAGTCCCCATAAAAAGTATTTCTTTGATTTCAGAGAATAGTAAAATGTTATTGGAACATCAGTAACATTGACTTGCCAAACAGGACTTGTTTGCAGGTTTGGATCTATTCGAAGGCTCTAATGTTGACTCTCTTATGAAGGAGGCACTCCATAAGTCACCAGCCTTTAACATTCAGCACTAAACTGAGGAATTTGTGAGTGTCTACACTGTATATTTTTCCAGCAGTTAGACGTGAGTGACACATAGCTTGCTTTTCTGAACTCTTGTCCTGGGCATGATCACTTGATGAAGCATCATCACGTCGGCGTCGGCACTTGATGAAGCATCACGTCCACGTCGGCACTTGATGAAGTGTCACGTGGATATGAGCACTTGATGAAGTGTCACGTGGACATGAACACTTGATGAAATAACACGTAGACATGAACACGTGAAGAAAGGTGACGTGGACATGAGCACGTGATGAAGCATCACGTAGAACTGAGGCTTGTAGACGTGATGTTGAATGGGGTGAGTTGATGCAACACACACACACGTTTGGTAGATTGCATCGACCGTGAACACAGTTCATGACAATGACACACATTTCACGCACCATTAGTGCACACAAAGAGGGGAATATTTTTACATGACATTTCATCGAGCTGGAGAATGTTGCTCTCAGGATTTATTGTTCAGCTTACATTTTTCAAGCCCCAGAAAATGTTTCATGTTCTGCTGTTTACCGCGACCTAAATATGACTTCGTTCAATGCTAATATTAATGTGTTATTTTTTGCATTTGAAATGTCATAGCATGGAAAGATATAGTACCTATATTTAGTCGTTTACCATACTCATAAATACAACTTCGCTAAATTATATCGCTAATACATTTTTTGCTCTTGAACTGATAGTATGGCAAGATTTAGATTATGAAAAAAGTTCTAGCAGTCGCTTTACTAATTCATACAATGAATGATGAAGCAAACATTGAAGAGTAAAGAACTGCGCTAAATTTTACCGAATGGTAAATTGAGTCGTCGCCTAAGGCAGAAAAAGATTTTACGTCCTAGGAAATTTCATAGTAATCTCCATTACGACAGATATTTATACGAATATTTTGTACTACATCCATGAATTTAAATGTTCATCACGCCAGCTTTCATAAAAAACATCTTTGTATTACATAAATGAATTTAGATTTCCATTACGCCACCTTTTCTAAAAATGTCTTTGTAATACATCCATGAATTTAGATGTTCATCATGCCAGCTTTCGCAAACATATCTTTGTGCTACATTCATGAATTTAGATTTAGATTACAGAGTAAAGAAAAGAATTTTCATGGGAGTATTTAAAACGTGAGTGATGCTTTGGCTGTGTTTCTTCCTATGTTTTTGTTTCGTTACTTCCTGCGGCTGTAAATGGAGGTCCGGCCCGATGCTAGACGCGATGATTTAGACTTTTTAATGAATGACTCATGGTGTTAACATTACATCAAATTTGCTGGCGGTCACAGTTTTAGTTATGGTAGACAAAGAGATAAAGCCACGTTCCGAACATACTGAGCTAAATCATCTTAGAAAATCAAAAAGCTGTAGCAGGGACTTGGAGAGTCGATGTAAAGATGATCTATATGAGCGAAAAATAGGTTGTATGAAAAATAGTTAATAATATTACAGCAGGCAAGTAATCAAAAATGCTAGTACAAAAATGTAACCAAGCAAGCCAGGCACCCAAGCGAGATGAAGGGCAGCATTGCTGATCAACTGCCTGGTGTTTTGCTGCATGTTCTTCTCAATACTCGTCTCATAGAACAGATTTGTGGATTGGTAAATAACTCAGTCAAGCACTGAAGGAACTGAACTGAACGCACAAGATACTGACTGAACTCAGCAGCAGAGTCGGTAGCTGCTGTCGTAGTTCATGAGACTTCTCTCTCTCTGTTTGGATTGCTTCGAGTTAGATCTGTTTAATTTAATTGCCTCTAATATCAGCAACAGACTAAGATCTTAGCGGTTCATGTACGTTCCAGGATCAATTTTAATAATTTCATCGAATAGATAAAGCACTTCCAATGTTGTACTGTTTCAAAATTACTAGAAAATTGAAATGAAAATATAAATAATACGAGAATACATACAGAGAAGGTACTATCATAAATACCATTTTTCTCGGTTCAAGAAGCAGAAGAAATGAAAACCGGCGTAGTGCTCCTGGGTTAGAACCAATGCAATTTTGCCTCCCTGTAAGTAACACAGTACAGGCCAGATTATTGACTAGGTTAGACTTGGTGCTTCTCAGATACTTTGGTAATTGTGAGTTAAAATAATCTAAGTGTTAATTCCAACTCGACACTTCCGAATAGAATTAAATTCAGGGAGCTCGCCATATCTCTGCAGTCTGCAAACTTGGTTAGGATATCACCATCGCAAACAATTTTTGTTTGTACCAATTTTTCCAGCTGCTTTATCATAACTCTAGAAAATTTGATAGAAAATTAGCACAAATTTTACTGATACAATGTTCCGATCTGCGTCTGTGTTTCTCAATCCTCAATCCTGAGTTTCCCAATCATCTATTACAAGCTATCTGATTTTAAAACAACGTAGAAGATGTAGTAATATGAGTGGTCGAACATTTCTGGTTTCAGTAGCCGTTGCAAGTACAAAATCAATCATTGAGTTTCCTTTGTTAAATTTGAAAATTCGAAGCGCCTTTTATTCAAAGCTATACTTCCAAGCCGGGCATACAGCAAGATTACTTGCTTTTACAAACTGCTGCAGCAAGTTTCAGCTGGACCCTTCTAACTTCTGATAATTTGCTGTCATTTGTGAGCACATCGGCGCGTCGTGGCTGCGATAACGTTGCAACAAAGCAGAATAATTGAAGTTGAATGTGTTTTATCAGCGATGATGTAGCAACTTATCCGCTTATTTTTCACTCCATGATTGTCTTCCTCAATTTGTGTCCATCAACTACAGAGCAAAGCACTATAACTGCTAGACTCATGCCAATAGTTTTATGCTTCTGGATAATACCAACAGTTTAACAAGTCCTGTGTCTCACGAGTATTGTTTCACTGCCCGAATTGATATTTCGAAAATTAATGCTTTGTGAATGAAGGAAAGGTAGTTTTTTAGTATATATGTGCTACAGATTCTACATGTCTTTTAGCACTCCATGAAAAACGCTGTAAAACCGCATCTCCACATAAAATCTATCATAGCCACGCCCGTATAGTAGAGTCTCTGTCATACAAGCACATACTTGTTCTTTTCGTTTCCTCATACAACAAGGATGCACAGTTTAGAGATCCGCTATCATTTCTGGAGTTCTTTTGTGCAGAGCCCACATGTCTACTAGCGAGCACATCAAGTGGGAAGCAGCGCGACATTCTCCATCTCTTCACTGTGTTCTCCATGGGCTGAAGCATCGCCTAAAAGGCGCCAGCTCGCACCACCCAAAAGCAAGGACGTTCACAACCGGCCGTCCATGCAGCTCATTGTGTTGGCAAGCTTCGCTGGCGTGTCAAGATGCCTGCCAAAACGTTCGAGGTCAGAATGGTTGGCAAGGTCAAAGGAGGATGTTGTTTTGATATTGCCAGAGCGCCTTGAATATATTTAAATTAATTCTCTGTATCGTAGCAATACAAACAATGCGTCCTTTCACCTTGTGATGGATATCGTAAAAAGACCGATGAGCTCGACAGCTTATTTCAGGCGTTCGATGTTATTGATTGCGCTGGCTTCTCATGTTGCAATTATGATACTTGCATAATTGTAGTCTGCTCAGGGATTGATCCCAGATCATTGAGAAAAAATCATTAAATAATATTCATCGAGAGCCAACGAGCCAAAAGACCAGCGCTTTAAATTGTCATTTTTCGACTATTAATCCCTTCATTCGCCTTATGAAAGAAGATATTGTGTTAATAGTTGCGTTTAACGCTAAATCGATGATCAAAACCGGGAGTTTCGCCAGGGAACATCTAGATTTAATATTCATTTTACTTTTCGATCATGCTAGAATGATGTTGCATTAAATAACTGGTCTCAGTATTTTTATAGCATTTTCTGATCCCGTTATTTCCCTCACTCTCAGTGTGTTCATCCGGATACACTCCCCTGCCTCGGCTGTCGTAATGGATGTGTCTTGCAAGCATTTCCAGCATTCCATTGCGTACACATTCGCGTGATGCGTCTTGGATCAATTTGCAATTTCTGAATTCCTGATGCGATTCGGATCGTCCGACCCTTAATTCGGGCAGCATTTGCTTGGGAATGGATAGCTATAGCAGAAGACGGTCGTGTGTTTGATGGATGGTTCTGGAGAAATAAGTGACATCAAGATGGCAACACTCATCCACCAACATCTCTTCTACTTGACTGAGACTAATGGAGATGTAGAGGTGCAGAAATTTCACTAAAATTCCTTTCCTCTTCATTTAATTCTTTAATGTGTGAATGTGGTTGCTTCGCAGACGAACATGAAACAGATTTCTTCAGCTAGCTAAAATAAAGGACACTGCACTAAAAACGACGACCATAGAACATTTATATAATTTATCAATCTTAAGTTTAAAGAGGATAGATTGAAGCATCATGTGTGTGAAATAACAGACGGCGAAAAAGGCTAAACAAGAATTACTTTGATGTATTCCTGAGGAAAACAGTGATTCAGTGGTTAATTATAAAAGCACTCAAAATCTTACAGAACTTCTCGAAATTAACGCACAGCCAAGAGAAAATTCTTGTCAATCGCTCCCATAAAAAACTAAATTCAAAACTTAAATTCAGCGATAAGTTTATGTGTGACTGGCTTATAATTACCCAAAAGTTTTCAGAACATTATCGAGGAATAATGACTGCCGAAGTAATGACTGGCTTAAAACTTAGCAGGCGAAGAGGAATGAACGCCTAGAAAACGCCGTTTCCGGCAATTTTTTTTTTAATTTTATTTCCACTGGTAAAGAGAATAAGGGGAAAAGAGATAAAAAGCTTGGACAGCATTCGACAATCATCTTGACATCCCGTTTGTTTTTGAACGCGTTTAGTTTCAAACGAGCGGGTCAGAAAAATTTCTACGTCACATCGTGTTGGTCGCTGAGCCAGCTCGGTTTATCATATTGATGTTTGGGACGGCAGTTTTGTGAAGAACTCGATCAGTGAGGGCAGAACTTGAGTACATGATCAGTGGGGGCAAAACTTGAGTACATGATCAGTGGGGGCAGAACTTGAGTACATGATCAGTAGGGGCAGAACTTGAGTACATGATCAGTGGGGGCAGAACTTGAGTACATGATCAGTGGGGGCAGAACTTGAGTACATGATCAGTGGGAGCACTAAATGATATTGTAGTATTACTTACTGTACTCACTCTCAAGTAAATTCTGAAGTGCAGAGTGAGGCAGGGTGAGCGAAGCAGAGATGAATGGCAAATATTGTAAATGAGGGTGAGTGACGCAGAGGAGAAACAGAGCTGCTGGGGCGCCTGCCAGCGGAGTTTAGAGGCCTGGTAGGCGCGCCCCTGTGGCGCCGGGGGGGATGGATGGGGATGAAAGGAGAAGCTGCTGGGGGG